>CAMZMU010000049.1:54947728-55167529 GCA_947311845.1 Poa pratensis | reverse complement strand
CACTACTCCGGACACCGTTCGCAAGTGGCTCCGGACGTGGTTTTACTGTGAAGAACTCCGGAGAAGAGGACCTCCTCAACTCTGCCGGCGTTTATCCTCAGCCCTCCTACAGACAGCTCAACTGGGACTTACACTCCCCCTCACAGCGGCGAACTCAAGTCCATCCATGAGTACATTGCGAAAATGGCAGGACCCGGGAGGGACCCGGAAACGACGGGAAAGTCCTGACGGCTGATGACCTGGCCTGCACATTCGTTGAAGCGCAGGGTCTCCCCTCTCCAGGGCGAGGTCTCACAAGATCTGCCACATGAGCGGTCTCTTATGTCCCCACCGCCATACGCACGTTGCACTGGACATACGCCGCGGTAGCTCGGCGAGTCCGAGCGATCACCAAGTCCAAGATCCCTGAGCTTGGACATGGGGAAGAGAACCCCACTACGGACCAAGCCAGCGAAACAGGTACGCTATTCGACGTTTTTCTTCAGTACTCCTTTCACCGAGGTCTTGCTACCGACGTTCATCTTGACATTTTCTTCCTAACTCCTTTTCATATGTCTGCCATACACTGTTCTCCGCCAGACCGCGAGGATGGAGTCCATCCTGCGGACCACTTCGGCAAGGATCTCCCTGTCGAGGCCCACCATCCAACGTGGACCCTGACAACGAGGATTATATGCCCATTGCCTCGGCCCGCATCACCACCGCGGGTAAGCCTCAAGCACAAGCTTCAGTTCAAGAGATTTCGGATGACGAGGAGGGTTTCTCGTCATGGAACCAATAAAACCGGACGCGTTGACGGGTGGGTACCTATCTCCTGCCTTCCTCACCTTCCGAACTTTACTCCAGCAACCAGCCGGGAAACGCGCGGTGCCGCAACTTCGGCCGCCGAACCATCCGCCACTGGAGCCTCCGGACCCACTGAGGCTCCGGTCAAGAGACGTCGGCTTGAAGAAGTCCGGAAATCCTCCTCATGCCCGGGGGGCAAGAGGTTTCCTACCTCGGATGGGTAATGCTTTGCTTCTATAGCCAACAATGTTTGTTGCTTAAACATATTACCTCGGTATTAACACTTAACCATCTTCCCTTCGTTGCAGTGACCCCATAGACGTGGATCAGGAGGTATCCTCCATGACTGCACCCGTTGGTGCCTCTGAAGCCACGACCACCCCGACGAACTCTCGCCCCGGATCTCCTCCACCGAGGTCTGGCCCGGCCTTGGGGAAATCTGCCCCCACCCGAGGTCAGACTTCTCCGCGTCCTCAAACGGATGCGGGGACCAATCGCGCCAGAACTCCGGCTACCGCCTTGCCGGAGCCTCGACTCTCCCCCCGCAGCCAGACTGCCCGCAACCAACAGCAGCAACAGCAACAGAAGCATCAGCAGAAGCAACAGCAGAAGCAACAGCCCAAGCAACAGCCCCAAAAAACCAGTTCGCCAGACTACCTTGCCGTTGGAGAAGGGCAAGGAGAAAGAGAAAGAGACGGTGAAGTCTAAGGTCACCCCCAAACCAACATCTGGGTCTGGCACCCTGACTATCTCTTCTCCTTCAAGGATGCAACCGAGGTCTCCTCCCCCGGTGACACGCCGAATTCCTCCATTCGCCGCACCCGTTGATGAGACTGCCCCTCCGGCCGAAGAATATGCTCGGAGGGCATCTCTTATATTGGATAACCGGCCTGCTTCAAGCTCCGAGGCTGCTTTGGCCTTGGAGGCCTCGGTTAGGGGCATCGAGCAGGGCGGACCGTGGGGATTTCCTCCTCTGCGCACTGACAGTGACCAGAGCCTCGGCTCCTTGGAACACTACAATGCAGACTGGAATTCTGCAGACGAGGTCTCCTCGGCCTCCCTAGCTGCTCCGGTGGCTGAGCATCCTGCGGGAAACAGCGCCTGCGGCCGAAGCGTATATGATCTACAAACTGCTGCCCTGCGTGCTGCTCAAAACATCGACGTAAGTCCTATTCTCTTTACTTTCATGCAGTATCTCATCTAATATCCACCATTCCCAGTCCCCGAGATTCGAGGTAAACTATTGACGCTCCGCCGGAGTTAAAATTGTTTGGCTTGAATCTCAACTTTCAATTTTCATCCGACGTATCCAAACCATTTTACCTTACTTTAGCATGCACCTCGGGTACGAGTCCCCGAGACTCCTGTCGAGGCATACCCCGGCAACATTTTCCCAATGATTTGACTCCGAGTCCCCGAGACTCTTGTCGAGGTATAGCCTTTCTAACCGAGCTATGTTTTTCTTCCTTGCAGAATACTATGAACGTCCGCACGGATATCTTTCATACCCTCTTGTTTGACCACAAGAAACTCCACGACGAGCACAAGGCCGTCCTTGCAGAAAAGAACTCTTTGGACGAGAAGCTACAAAAGAGAAAGCCGAAGTAGCTCGTCTGGTAAAGGAGCTCAAGCGCATCACTGAGCTGCGGACGTCTGAAAAAGAGCAGCTGCAAGGCGGAAAAGGCCAGTGTTGTCGAAACAGAGAAGAAACTTCGGGAGGATGCCGCCAAGGATCACCAGGAAGCTCCAGTTAGCCGAGCCGCGCCCCACCTCGGCCACAGAGGCTTTGGAAGCTCTGCAAGCGCAGGTCAACCAGTTTCTCCCGACGCTGCAAACTATCAACCGCGAGATGGACGGTAAGTTTCTTGCCCCCTTAGCTTTGCTTTTCCTCAACAATACCGGCTCTTTGCCGAACTATCTCTTTCATTATTAACATGCTATCCTTCTGCAGAGCATTTCACCTACACCCAAGTCTCGGCCCGCAGTATCACTGCTCGGCACAGGGAGAGGCGTAAGGAGACGAACCCCGTCTGGACCGTTGAGGACCACATCGTGGCCATCAAGGCTCGGATCAATCCCTTGAAAACCATTGGGTCGGAACTTCTTGATGCAGGTGCGTCTGCTTTCCGAGCCTTATGGCCTCTTGCCGACGCTCCCAAATCTACGCCCGAGCTCGCCGCCCAGCTTCGCGACACCGAAAGAAGATTGCGAGAGTGGCGCTCATCTTCAGCTCGCGCTGGAGCTGATGCCGCTCTCAGGTTTATCATGACTTGGTGCGAGAAGATCGACCTCGAGAAGATGAACACTCTCCGGCGAGGCTCCCTTGGTCGTCCGACCCGATCCTTGTCGCGCGCCGCCAAAAGATGGCCAACTACTTTGCTGGATATGCCACCACGAAGAACTTGAGCGAAGGAGACACCTACTCCGACGCCGAGGATTACGAGCCAGAAGACGAGGAATACGAAACAGAATCCGACGTCGAGGCCGAGCAAGGTGACGGCGGTGAAACCCGCGAAGCAGAAACCGAGGCTTCTCCACAACCTGGTGCCGAGGTTACTGCCGACGTTGCCAGCACTTCCCAGGCTACCTCGGCTCCGGACGAAATCCCTGCTACATCGGCTGCTGCCGACGTAATTCCTGATGCCTCGACCTGAACTTATGCTTGGCCAAAAAACTTCATTAAATCCCCGGTATGCCGGGACGCAGATGTAATCAAACTTAAGTAGTTCCTTTGCTACCTCTATTACTATCATGCTCATTCGAACCATGCTTTTCTAAGCTTTATGTCGAATCCTTTTGAATGATTGCTCGAGTTTACTTTCGTGTTTACTATATTTGGCATTCTTTGCTCTTGTCTGCCATTCTGGCGTTCGACAGTCGAGTCACAAGATTGTTGTTCATAGCATACAGTACTTGGTAAATTCCGAGGTATGTTTCAAAGTCATCCGACATAAAAAAGAAGTAAAAACAGGGGTTAGTAAACGACATATGCCGAACTGTCTTTTTGGACCGAGTCCCGAGTTCATTTTCATGTTTCCCATGTTCTTTCGTCTTTGCTCTTGACTGCCATGCTGGCGTTCGTCAGTCGAGTCACAAGATTAGTTACATAGCATACAGTACTTGAAGTTTGAGACGAGGTTCAAAATAGTTCGGCATACGAACGAAGAAGAAAGAGTACGAACAAAAAGAAACATGCAATCATAAGAGCGAGGCAGTCCCCGAGCTCACTCTCGAGGTGCCGAAGTTTTTATTTAAAGATCAGCCGAGGTACATACATTACTTCCTTCAACAGTAGAAGGGTCGGAGTAGAGCTACATTCCATGGACGCTGAAGCTCCAAATCGGGTCTGTCCAGCCCATCTCCCCTTGGCTCCTGTGCATCTATAAGATAGTACGAATCATTGTGCAAAGCTCGGCTCACAATGTATGGTCCCTCCCATGGAGGTGACAACTTGTGCCGACCTTTGCTGCGCTGAACAAGCCTCAGCACTAGATCTCCTTCATTAAACTTTCGGGGTTTTACATGCCGACTTTGATAACGTCGGAGACCCTGCTGATATATTGCTGACCGAGATAAGGCCAATTCTCTTGCTTCCTCGAGCAATCACAGCATCTTCCCGAGCTTCTTTAGCCTCGGCTTCTGTGTACATTGCCACTCTGGGCGCATCATATTCAATGTCGGTTGGCAGCATTGCCTCGGCCCCATAGACCATGAAAAATGGCGTATAGCCAGTTGATCTGTTCGGTGTGGTCCTTAGACCCCACAGAACTGCTGGTATCTCATCGATCCAACACCCCGGTGTTTTCAACAGTGGTTCTACCAACCGAGCTTTGATTCCGGCCAATACCAATGCATTTGACCTCTCTACTTGCCCATTAGCCTGTGGGTGAGCCACCGAGGCTACGTCAAGTCGAATTCCCTTACTCATGCAGAACCGAGCAAACTCTCCGACAGCAAAGTTCGTGCCGTTGTCTGTAATAATACTATGAGGATATCCGTATCTCAGGATTATTTCCTTCAAAAAGGTCACCGCCGTATGACCATCCACTTTTCGGATTGGCTTCACCTCGATCCACTTAGTGAATTTGTCCACCATCACCAGTATGTGAGTCATATTGCCTCGGGCTGGCTTGAATTCTCCCACCATGTCCAGACACCAAACTGCAAAGGGCCACGTGATAGGAATGGTCTTGAGCGCCGAAGCTGGCATGTGCTGCTGCTTGGCGAACCTTTGGCACCCTTCACATTTCCGAACTATATCTTCTGCATCGGCATTGGCGGTGGGCCAATAGAACCCGTGCCGGAACACCTTGGCCACCAGAGCTCTTGTGCTGCAATGATGTCCACATTCTCCTTGGTGGATTTCTAAAAGCATCTCCTTGCCTTCAGCTGGTTCGACACACCTCTGCAACACCTCGGTCACACTTCTCTTGTATAGCTCCTTGTTGATGATGGTGTATCCCTTAGCTCTCCTCTGGATTCTCCTTGCCTCGGTTGTATCACTTGGCAAACTTCCATCGGCTATGAAGTTCATGATCTGCTCCGCCCATTCCGGCACTGGATGCAGAGGAAAAAGCCTCTCATCTATCTCCATTGGTTCGGTCGCCATGATCTCCTTCATGATTTCCTCCACCATTGCTCGGCCAGTCCCCGAGTGTTGGTGCGAAGTCCCCGGGTCAGACCCGAAGTTCCCATCATCTATCTCCATAGGAAAAGCTCCATCAGTCCTCGGATACTGCGAAGCAGTCCCCGAGTCCGGCCAAACGCATCCGACGTCTACCTCCATAGGAATAGGCTCAGACTCCGAACTTGGGGTAAGAAAATTGACTCGGAGTCAGGCGAGGGCTTGATTGAAGGAGTTCTCAAATGGTTCAGCGCTATCCCCGGTGGCACCGGTTCTTTGGATGAACCGAGCTTGGACAATACGTCGGCGGCTTCATTCTCCCCCGAGGTATGTGCTTGTACTCACATCCTTCGAAGAACCCAGACACCTTTTGCACATGAAACCGATACAACTCCATGTTCGCATCCAACGCATCCCAAGTGCCGGTGGATTGATGCACCACCAAAGCTGAATCGCCGAAGCATTCTATACGCCGGACACCTATCTCCTTTGCCACCTTGAGCCCATGGATCAGGGCCTCATACTCCGCCACGTTGTTCGACGCCGAGAAATGGATTTGCAGCACATACTTCAACTGGTCTTGCTTCGGCGAGGTTAGGACTACGCCGGCACCTAATCCGACCTTGGTCTTGGACCCATCAAAGTGCATCTTCCAATAATTATAGTCCGGCAAGGGCGGCTCATATTGCATCTCGGCCCAATCGCATAAAAAGTCCGGCAGCCTGCGACTTGATTGCATCTCGCCTTTCATAATGCGGAGTGTATGGAGATACCTCGATCGCCCATTTGGCAACTCGCCCAGTTGCGTCCTTGCATCCGATGATCTCCGAGATTGGAGCATCACATACCACCGTCATGGGATGCTCTTGGAAGTAATGCTTCAGTTTCTTAACCGCCAGGTATACTCCGTACGTCATCTTCTGGTAGTGGGGGGGTAGTTTTGCTTCGACGTGGATATCACCTCGCTCAGGTAGTAGATTGGTCTCTGCACCGATTTGCCTCCTTCGTCTCGCTCCACCACCACTGCAACACTTACGACCGGTTTGTAGCCGCAATGTATATCAACATCGGTTCATTCTGCAAAGGGGATGCCAACACCGGAGCAGTGGACAACATCTTCTTCAGCTCATTGAACGCCGCGTCCGCCTGCGGGGTCCAAGTGAAACTGGTACTTTTCTTCATAAGTTGATACAATGGTAAGGCTTTTTCTCCTAGCCGACTTACAAACCGACTTAAAGATGCAAGGCATCCCGTGAACTTCTGCACATCTTTTAAACAGTTCGGCAACTTCATTCTTTCGATAGCTCGGATCTTAGCCGGGTTAACTTCTATACCTCGGCTCGATACGAGGAAACCGAGCAATTTTCCAGCCGGGACACCAAAGGTGCACTTGTCCGGGTTAAGTTTCAACCGATACTTTCTTAAATTTGCAAATGTCTCTTCGAGGTCTTCGATGAGAGTATGCTTCTTTTTAGTTTTGATAACAATGTCATCGACATACACTTGCACATTCTTGCCCATTTGAGAATGTAAGCACTTCTGCATACACCTTTGATAAGTTGCCCCGGCATTTCTCAAACCGAAACACATGACACGATAGCAATACGCCCCGTACGGGGTAATAAAGGCAGTCTTTATTTGATCATCAGTGTTCAGTGGGATCTGGTGAAAACCAGAATATGCATCAATAAAAGACAACAGCTCACATCCAGCCGTAGAATCGATCACTTGATCAATCCGAGGTAAAGGAAAGGGATCCTTCGGGCACGCCTTGTTCAGGTTGGTGAAGTCAATGCACATGCGCCACACCTTGACTACCGCCGGTTCGTCCTTCTTTTTCTCCACGAGGACTGGATTAGATATCCAGTCCGGATGCAGCACTCCATGATGAAGCCTGCGCCAGTAACTTCGCCAGTTCTTCGAGTACCACCTTTCTTCGGTCATCTGAGAGCCGCCGCGTCGGTTGACGCACTGGTTTCACCTCTGGCCGAACAAACAAAGAGTGCTCTGCCAACTCCCTCGGAACACCTGGCAGGTCTTTAGCCGACCATGCAAAAATGTCCCGATTCTCACGGAGGAAGTGACAGAGCGCGCTTTCCTATTTCTCGTCCATGCCAGTACCAATGATGGCGAAACGCTCCGGGTTCTCCGAGTCCAGCGGGATTTTCTTGGTCTCCTTGGGCACCTCGAATGAAGCGCTCATGTCCGGAGTAATTAGTCCGGACATGCCGAGCTGAGTAGACTGCGCCATTGCCACCACCTTCTGAAGTTGCTTCTTCTCCGCCGCGATCACCAAGGACTCGGCTAAACTGGATCCCGCCGAGGCACATTGCATAGCCTTCTTGTAGTCACCAGAAATGGTTATTATTCCCTTGGGCCCCGGCATTTTCATCTTTAGGTAAGCCACATGAGTGGAGATCATGAACTTGGCCAAGGCTGGCCTTCCCAGCAAGGCATGGTAAGGGCTCTGCAAGTCCACAACCTCGAACTCAAGACTTTCAACTCGGCTGTTATCTCGGGTACCAAAACCCACGTCGACCCAAATCTTTCCCATAGGTGCACAAGAGACCCCGGGCACAATACCGTGAAATGTACAGCTGCTAGGCTGCAACTGGTTCGGTGAGTATCCCAGCTTGACCATTGTGTCTCGGTACATGATATTTATGGCACTCCCATTGTCCACCAAGACTCGGGTGAATCTCACATTGTTGGTCGGCCCACAAAACGTCGGATCCACCACCAGTGCATAGTTTCCAGGGCTCGGCATGATCCGAGGTGTATCTTGCCTGCTCCAAGTGATCTCTTGCTCGGACCAGTTCATGTATTTCACCACCGCCGGAGATACTGCATTCACCTCCTTGGCACGCCTCAGCATACTCTTCTTATCAGTTGACTCAGTCACAAACACCACGTAGCTCTGATGTACTTCCCTATAATCATTACCGGGGTTCTCATACCTCTGATTCTCAAAGGACCACGTTTGGCTTTGGCCGGCACCACCGTTGTTGTTGTTGCCCTGGGCACTCACTGCATTCACCGGTTTCGCCTGCACCGTCTTCTGTTTTGGGCCGCATGCACCGGGGTTGAATTTGCTCCGGTTAAGCTCTGATTCTGCGCCGCTATGGTCGGCTTATGCTGCTGCTGCGTGTTCGGATATTGAGGTCTACGCCATTGGTTCGGTGGCCCACTCCGGTTTGCCCCAGCTTTCGCCCCTTCTGCAGCGGTTCGGTGATGAAAACTACACTGCAGAGTGGTATGGTTGGGGTGTTCTGCCATTCCTGCCATGATAGATACATGGTCCATTCACCAATGACTCGTAAGTCACAGGTGGTCCGGCCTCCTGCCACTGCTTCGCACCACCTCCCTGATTCTGGTTCTGGTTCGGAGTCCACGCCTGACCCTCAGTCTTCGGTTTCTGGGCGCCTCCAGGTCCGGACTGACTTGGGTTTACAGCATTGACTTGGAAATCTGGTTCTCTCCTCTTCTGCCCGAACTCTTGACGGTTATCAAACCTCGGTCCGTTGTTGCGGTTGTTCATCGGATTCCTCCTGTTCCGGGCATTCCCATCCAGCAGAGGCTGCATCGGATCGCCAAGGGCATAGGAATCAGCTATCCGAATCGTCTCGGCCAGAGTCTTTGGCATATCTCTCTGGAGCCTCTGCCACAACATGCTACCATACCGACATCCATCAGCAAACCACGCTATAGCCTGTGCTTCGATAACTCCCTCACAGGAGTTCCGAACATTGCTCCACCGAGTCAAGAATTCTCGGTCAGTCTCATTGTCCTCCTGCTTGCACGCCTGCAAAAGCTGAGGTCGGTTTGGCCTCCTGTAAGTGCTGGCGAAGTTGCTATTGAATGCCTCCTCTAAATCCAGCCAGCAATCGATGCTATTCTCCGGCAATTGTTCAGCCAGATCCGAGCAGGACCTTCCAACATGTGCGGGAGATACCGGACCGCCCATCGGCGATTGCCCCCCGCAATGTATACTGCTGAAACATAATCAGCTAGCCAATCTTGCGGCTTGGTGCTCCCATTGTACGGCCTGGTACTCCGACCCAACTGAAACTGAGACACTGGAGGTGGTTCCTTCATGATCCGAGGTCCAAAACACGCCGGACCAGGAGGGCCTTCCTCCTCCAATTCTCGGACATGTAAATCCGATCTAGCTTGTAGCGCGCATCACCTGTAGGCAACGTCCGAGCTCCGATACGCTCTCCCAATGCACCATCCACTCTATAGAATCCAGCCCGCTCCATGGCTGAATTTCCATCATCATATCGGTCGCCACCTCGACCGACGTTCTTCGGCTGCGGAACATACTCCGGCTCTTGCTGATACTGCTCCTGCGGCCGGGGTTGCTGCTGATGCCTCGGGGGCTGAGGTGGTTTACCTCGGCCAGCCGACGCTGCTTGCCCACCGTTCTGATTTCCCTGAGCTGAACGGCCCTTAGCTCGGCTTGCATCACCTGGGCCGGGGTCTCCATTGGCTCGGCTAGCGTTGCCGACCTTTTGCTTCCCAGCTAACACCGGATCGTACACTTGCAGCTGCATCTCCTTGTTCCGACCTGAAGTGACACTCCGGGCACGATCGGCTCCTCCGACGTGTGGAGACGAGGCTTGCCCCTTGGACCCCTGGCTAACTGGCCTAATCGAATGGACCGCCTGCGAACCGCCAAGCCCGGCCTTGCGGAGGGCTTCATTTTGCTTGCTGGCCACATGCACTAACTCATTGAGCCGCTTCTGCTGCTCACGCCATGCATCTCCGGTCAACTCCGATAGCCCGGCCCTTACTGCTTCGGCTGCTCTAAGGTTCTTAGCTGGTGAACTATACACCGGCCTACCAGTAGCCGACCTGCTACTTGTTGCCTTACTCGAGCCCGAGACTGCAGCCCTAGCCATCTCCCCATAGAGGTCCTTGCCTCGGTTGAGCAGAGCAGCTTTCTTACGCCGCACAACCGGAGTAAAACCATCCTCTATACCATGTGCAGCATTGTACTCCTTCTGCTCCATATCGAACTGCTGCTTAGCCTCGGCCAGCAACCGAGCTTCTCTCAGCACCCTCTGGCGCTCTGCCTCTAACCCGGCCACCGTATGCTCCACACTTGCCTCTACTGCGAGTGGCCGAGCTAACCTATCAACGATAGCTTCTAAGGGAACTTCTTCCCTTGGCATGCCCAACTGCTCATTCTGACTAGGTTTCTCGTACGGAAACTTCGCCGTCCGACCTGATTTCTCAGGCAGCGCGGTTGGCGTCGCCTCCACCTCGGCTAGCGCGACCTTGCCAGCATCTGCCTTGCTAGCTGCAGGCCTGGTACCAGCCATCATCACCTCCACACACCTCGGAGGGCGAGTGACACGCCGACCCAAAGCCGCCAGGAGAGGAGTTTCGTCGTCCACGAGCACCTGCTCCGGGTACTCGCGAACCACCTCGACAGCAACGTAGTGGGGAAGCTGCCGAGCATCATGAGGAACCATCGGTGGGGAAAGGCTTGCCGGCGAAGCACCCCGCATTGTCGCTCACAAAGGCGAACTCGCCGATCTTGGTAACAAGGCCAGAAAGAACACACCCAGAGGAGCCCGTCCGGATGGAAACTCCACCCAACGCCTCAATCTGCCCCACGGTGGGCGCCAACTGTCGTGGTGGGATCACGGCAGATGCCATGGGTATGGCTTAGTTGGGGCCGAACGGTCGTTGGGGGAATCCGGGGAGGGTTTATGCACTCAAGACGTGCACAAGCAAGAACATGCAAGAAACCACAAGAACATGAACAAGAAACCAAGAAAGCCAAGAACACAAAAGACACCACGATGTACCCAGGTTCGGGGCCTTCGTGAGGAAGTAAAACCCCTACTCCTGCCTTGCCTCTCTCAATATATCAGTGTGGTTCTCAGTACAAGGTGCTCCTCGAGCTGTATGTTGCTACCAAAGTGAGAGCTCGAGGTAGAAGGTGAAACTACGAAGGGGGAAATGAGCTAGGGTTTGTCCTCTCTCTCCTGGAGGTAGAGATGCCGCATATATACACAGGCCGAAGTACATTTTTACCCCTGCCTACAACTGACAATGGCATGGCCAAAAGGTAGAAGACAAGCCTCTGCCTCCTGCCAGCCAACGGCCGGACTGTCAGGCCAGCCAGGCCTAGCTTTCCTCTTCGGTCATACTTCAGTAGCCTGCCGAGGTCTAGCCTGTAGACCTTTCCCGAAATGGCCAAGTCAGCTCCTAGGCCCCCGAGCTTCCGGGAAACCCGTGGACGGACCTCGCCGTCCTCTGAAGCCTCGGGCTACGAGCTCTGCGGCACCCGTGACCTCTCTGACATGCCTCGATCCTTGCTGCCAACCTCGGATAACACTCCTGATCATATACCTCGGTAGAGAATATCTTATTCCTGTGGTAGCTAGCTGACTGCCCCGAGGTTGATACCTCGGAGGATATACCTCGGAAAGTATACCTCGGACGTACACCTTACGTCGGATGACGCCTCCTGCGTCCTTGCTCAATCGTTCCCTCGGACAGCTTACTGCCTTAACCTTACATGTCTTTACCTCATCATTACCCTACCCGGGGGTAACCCCCCGACAGTAGTCCCCGAAGCTGATGTGGTCTCGCAGCCTCGGATGAAAGGCCGCATCAGGTTCAACCCGAAACCACATGCGCTACAATGTTTTGCAGGTTGCCGAACCAATACTCTGAGAAATCCATCGGTCTGTTCCTCGGGCCACGCTGCTTTTCGAGGTATCCGCCGAGATCTCGGACGTCAACCCCTCGATTTCTGCATCCTTACTGACTTCGGTCAGAGAACACTGTTCACGTGTCCCATCCGTCACTTCCTGGTCCACGATAGTCAAAGCACTCGAGTGCTTTTACCACGCGGCCCACGTCAGCGGAGGTTTCCCGCTTGCGCCGCTTCGCGCTCCAGTAACCGCGCCGGACGACGGTTGCCTCCTGCAACCGATCCTGTGGCCTGCTCGCCCACCGCTATCTTCGTGCCACGTGGGCCATTGTGCACAAACGATCCCACTCGCCGCTCCGATAACCGCGCGGTAGTGCGCAGTTACCGCCCGCGGTTATAAATACGGGCCCAGGGCAGTGCTTCCCCTTCTTCCTCATTCACTCGCCGTCTCGCCTCCATCGCCACCAGCGCCGCCGCTTTCGGTTGAGAAGAAACGCGTTCCAGCCGCCGCCGACGAGCAGCTCCTTCGTCGCCGCTGCGACCGCGTCACCGGCGCCGCCCTTCAGCACCTCGTTTTCACGGTATGTACTCCCTTTCTTGATACCTAGGCATTGCCCTAGGTTTCTTCCTCTTCGCGCTTTGGTTCTTCATACGTTCTTGAATAAAATTTTATTTACCTCCTCCGGTAGATCTTACTCGCATACTTTTTGGGTAGAAATGAGTTTCATAGCTCGGACAGACGTTCGCCTAGCATATATGTGCCTCTACGTACATTAGATAGCCGTCCAACTCCTCCTGAGTTAGCCAGATATAGCCTTAGACTCCAGATTTACTTTTTCCTTTGCTAAACTTCTGTGCATTCTCTGCAGATTGATTCTGCCGAGATGTCTCCTCCTGAGACTTCGGAACAAACCGAGGTTCCAGACCTCGAACTGGAGGTCGGAGAACGAGCCGGCTGGGAAGGTTCGGATGTAACTCCGACGAAATCCAGTGGCTCACGGCAACTCGGCGGATTCCCGCCGGGGTAGAATGTCGCCTGCCAGAGGGCGAACTCGAGCCTCAAGTCAAGGAAGGGGAACGGGTGTTCTTCGTCGCGCACTTCCAGCGCGGCTTCGGACTGCCTGTTAGTGATTTCTTCCGGAGCTTCCTCGACAAGTTTGGGCTCCAGGTTCATCACCTCCCCGCCAATGCCATCACCACTCTCTCCTGCATCGTTTCCTTCTCTGAGGGATACCTCGGCCTCAAAGCCACGGTAGACCTCTTTTCTCGCTATTTCCAACTCAAGCGGCAAGTGATCCCGGATCCAAAGAACAAGGATCTGCCCAAGCAATTAACCGCCTGCGGAGCTGCCACCGTAGCTCCTCGCCGAAACTCAATTTTCCCACGTATCACTACTCCGGACACCGTTCGCAAGTGGCTCCGGACGTGGTTTTACGTGAAGAACTCCGGCGAAGAGGACCTCCTCAACCTGCCGGCGTTTAACCTCAGCCCTCCTACAGAACAGCTCAACTGGGACTACACTCCCCCTCACAGCGGCGAACTCAAGTCCATCCATGAGTACATTGCGAAATGGCAGGACCCGGAGGACCCCGGAAACGACGGGAAAGTCCTGACGGCTGATGACCTGGCCTGCACATTCGTGAAGCGCAGGGTCTCCCCTCTCCAGGCGAGGTCTCACAAGATCTGCCACATGAGCGGTCTTTATGACCCCACCCGCCATACGCACGTTGCATTGGACAACGCCGCGGTAGCTCGGCGAGTCCGAGCTATCACCAAGTCCAAGATCCCTGACGCTTGGGCATGGGGAAGAGAACCCCACTACCGGACCAAGCCAGCGAAACAGGTACGCTATTCCGACGTTTTCTTCAGTACTCCTTTATCACCGAGGTCTTGCTACCGACGTTCATCTTGACAATTTTCTTCCTAACTCCTTTTCATATGTCTGCCATACAACTGTTTTCCCGCCAGACCGCCGAGGATCATCTTGACACAAAAGACACCACGATGTACCCAGGTTCGGGGCCTTCGTGAGGAAGTAAAACCCCTACTCCTGCCTTGCCTCTCTCAATATATCAGTGTGGTTCTCAAGTACAAGGTGCTCCTCGAGCTGTATGTTGCTACCAAAGTGAGAGCTCGAGGTAGAAGGTGAAACTACGAAGGGGGAAATGAGCTAGGGTTTGTGCCTCTCTCCTCTCTGGAGGTAGAGATGCCGCATATATACACAGGCCGAAGTACATTTTTACCCCTGCCTACAACTGACAATGGCATGGCCAAAAGGTAGAAGACAAGCCTCTGCCTCCTGCCAGCCCAACGCCGGACTGTCAGGCCAGCCAGGCCTAGCTTTCCTCTTCTGGTCATACTTCAGTAGCCTACCGAGGTCTAGCCTGTAGACCTTTCCCGAAATGGCCAAGTCAGCTCCTAGGCCCCCGAGCTTCCGGGAATCCCGTGGACGGACCTCGCCGTCCTCTGAAGCCTCGGGCTACGAGCTCTGCGGCACCCGTGACCTCTCTGACACGCCTCGATCCTTGCTGCCAACCTCGGATAACACTCCTGATCATATACCTCGGTGGAGAATATCTTATTCCTGTGGTAGCTAGCTGACTGCCCCGAGGTTGATACCTCGGAGGATATACCTCGGAAAGTACACCTCGGACGTACCCCTTACGTCGGATGACGCCTCCTGCGTCCTTGCTCAATCGTTCCCTCGGACAGCTTACTGCCTTAACCTTACATGTCTTTACCTCGTCATTATCCTACCCGGGGGTAACCCCCCGACATCACGGGCGTCCAAGGACGCGGTGTTGGTCCAAGGATTTTCGCGCGGCCTCCGACTCCGCGGCGAACTTCTCCTCGTGGTCAGTAAGCTCTTGGCGCTGAGCGGCCAGCGTGGTCTTGAGGACCGCGCGCTCTGAGGCTGCAGCTTGGCGTTCCGCCATGGCCGCCTCGCGATCTTCGACCGCGGCCTGGCGCTCTGCCTGGAGTGGCTCCAGGGTCTCTTGAGCCTCGCGCGCCGCGCTCTCGCGGACTTCCTTGGCGAAGCGCAGCGCCTCCTCGCGCTGCGCCTGCATGGCCTCGTTGCCGTGGCGACAGTGCTCCACAGTCTCAAAGAAACGTGTCCAGGCCTTCTCAAGTCCGTCATACTCTCTGGCGAGCTCGGCCTCCTCGAGAGCGAGCTGGGCCTCCAGCCCATCCAGCGCATCCCTCGCCAAGCGGAAAGCGGAGCTGCGGCGAGCGCCGCTCCAGTTCCTGCCGCCCAGGACCAGAGCCCACGAGCTCCCGCTCGGCACGGAGGCTCCCACATCTGCACCAGATCCAAGGACGGGGAACTCCGTGCTTGGGCCAGGGTCAACTCTGGCCTGGGGGCTCCGGAGCGAGCCCCCTCCACCACTCGCGCCATGGGCACCAGCGCCTTCACCCTCCAGCGGCGCCTCCTCTCGGTTTTCAGGGGCTGGGGAAGACTGCCCAGTCATCGTCAAGTTCGCCGCAGCCGCGCCCGCTGCGGCCTCAGAAGAAGCTGCCACCCCCTCAGTTTCCGCACTTGGCGGGGGGCGGCGGAGGAACGTTCTCCTCCATCTCGACGTCGGCGTTTTCCCTCGCCGGCGTGCCTCTCTTCGCCGCCTCCGCGGTGATCTCCTCTTGCCGCTCCGGTGGAGTGACAGGGCGTGGCGGTGTTGGCGTCCTCGCCACCGTCTCCTCCTCGAGGCACTCCTCCGCGGTAGGAGACGAAGCAGCTGCCCCGACCAGAGATGCAACCACCACAGGCCCTGTGGCCTCCCTGCCACAGGCCTCGTGGCCTCCTCCACAGCCGGCTCCGTGGCCTCTGTCACCACGGGCCTGGCAACCTCTTCAGCTGAGGGCTCCAAAGGCCCCTCAGCAGTTGTCATGGCGGCGCCCCGCACCTCCGCAGCCTTGCGGAGCCTCCGGCGCTTCACCGTCACCAAATCCCTGACAAGCAAGCAAGAAAGGCCTTCAAGAGGGGAACAAGGGCATTTTCATAAGAAGTGAAAACAGACAAGGAGCCAATCCTTACCCAGATGTCTTGGCGCGGGAATCAACCCACACCGTGTTTGACGACCGCCACGGCCTCGACGACGCGGCACCGGCACCGGACCCCTCAGGAGCAGTCTCTGCTTTCCTCTTGAGAGGAGTGCCCGCTGGAGTCCTGGCGGTCCTGTCGTGAATAGCCTTGGAGCGGGGCTCGCAGCGTCCTGCTGCGGCCTCCTCGTCGCTGTCTTCCTCCCCCTCCGCGGCCTGGCGCGAAGGGACCACAAGGAAATCCTCGTCCCCGCTGGATGAGATCTCCAGAACTTCTCCCTCGGGAGGCGCAGGTTTCGAAGAGCTCGCCTCCCCTGCCGAGGGATTCGCCCCTCCACAGGCGACGCCCAGATCGGCGTCAGATGCGGCGGGTGACTCCGTGGCCCAATCCTCTTCCACCACGGGCGCCGCAGCCTCCTTCTTCTCCTCCCCCGCCAAACCTTGAGGGGTAAACTTCGGCATCAGCTCCAGGATCGCGAGGCGCTTCTTCGGAGTAATCTGATGGAGGGGCCTCGCGAGCTCACTGCGCGGCACAGGAACCTCCGGGGCGGTGAAGAGGATGCCCATGATGGAGGCAATGACGTCGGGGGTGTGGGAGCTGCAGTGCAGCCGCATCGGGTCCGCCGGGCCAGAGTACATCCACGCCGGCTTCGTGTGCTTCTGGAGAGGAGCGATACGGCGCCTCACGAAGTCTTCAGCAACCATCTGCCCCGTGAGGCCAGCTTCGCGGACGAGCTTCATGCGTGCGACCAAGTCAGCAATTTTCGGGCTTTTGAAGGCCGCGCTTGACCAGTTCGAGTTCTTCAGCGGCGGCGCCTCAGGGACGTCGAAGAAGGAGTTCTGCGTCTTGGCGTCCACGATGAACCACCGCTGGCGGAAATCGTCCACCTTCTTCGTCACCCGAGTGACGGGCTTGTCGCCGTCCCAGGACATGGGGATGTAGATGCCTCCCATCCCATCCGCAATGCGGAAGGACACGCAACCAGACCGCTCGCCGGGCGCCGTGGAGCGGAGCGCGTAGAAGCTCCGGAAGAAGGCCACGGAAGGCATCACCCCCAAATACGCCTCGCAAAGATATGCGAAAATGGTGAGGATCAAGATGGAGTTGGGGTGCAGATGCAGAAGTTGGATCTGGTAGAAGGCCAAACCTCCTCCAGGAAAGGGGAAAATGGCGGCACCAGACCAGCAAATATGGTCTGGAAGAAAATGGGGTACAGCCCCGCCGCGAGCTTGCCAAAGCGCGCCGCCTTGAGAACGCTGGCGCCGTGCTCGTTGTTCTTGCCCGCGGCCATCAGCCTGATCTTGTCCAGCGCCTCCGCTGTGTGGATGCGGGTCCCCACCAGCGCCGGCGCGAACTCCTCCTGCTGCGCCTCAGCAGGCTCGTTCACCATCGCCGCTTTGTCCTTCTTAGGACCCATGGTCGATGAAGGAAGGGCGGCGAAGAAGCTCGGTGAAGGAGGAAGAGCGCCGGGAACACGGAAGCGCAGAAGTCAAGAGCAAGGAGACGGTGCGCGCAAATGATGCAGTAACTGCTACCTAAACCGGCGCTGCAGTCTTTATATCACCTCAGAGCAGTTACCAAGACGTGGTGGGTCCCCCCCCCACTACGCCCATCATCTCCGAAGAGAACGTGTCGTCGCGGCGTAACTGCCCTACACGTGTCTCGGGCCGGCCGGACACTTTGGGCCCATGACGATTCGCCTGCGTCCACTGGACTACATCGTGCCCATCATGGGCCCGGGGGCTACTGTCGGCCCAGTGAGAACCAGGGTGTGCTGGGCCTGTCCTCCACGGCCCTCGACACTCGATGGCCAAATTTCGCTAAGGACCAAGCCTACGGCTTGGAGAGACTCGCGAGGCAAATCGCCTCGCGAGGGCTTTAGAGGCAGCAGAGGCCTATGGAGGCCCTTTTCACTGCTGCCCCCTCTTCAAGGTGATCTCCCCTGGAGAGAGGTCAACGCCAAATCCTCCACAGGGCACCCTAGCCCTCGTGGGGATTGCTTCGTTGCAAAGCAACCTCTGCAGAGCGCACATGGGCTCTGCAGCGGTCGCAGAGTGACGCGCGCCTCTGCGCGCGGTGACGACGACGCCGCAGTTGCCATTCTGGTGATTAAAGGAGTCAACAAAGCTGCGCCATCCGCACCGGACTACAAGGTTTTCCTCTTTGGTGATAAGGGGACCGGCCGGCGCTACGCTCCACGGCCAACGTCACCGTGGGCACCCCCACGTTCCTCTGCAGCCCCAGCTGGCCGTCCTGCATGGACGGTGGTTTCTCTGCCATAGGCATCAGCTTTACGCCCATGGACCGCGTCCATGGACAGCTGGGCTGCGGTGCACCGTGCTCCCCCTTCTGTCGGCATGTGGTAGCCCTTCCGCGGCGCAAGCACAGGGAAGAGGCCCGGGGCGCCTATAAAAGGAGGAGGTGCACCACCGTAGCAAAGGATCGCACTCTCATTCTAACTTAGCCACATACGCGCAAGGAAGAAGAAGACCACAATTCCCCTTCCTTGTGCACACCACTGCCAAAAGAGAGCCCTCGGCAAGCTCATTGTACTGTAACCTCCACAAGCAGTGCAATACAGACAAGCAGGAGTAGCGGTGTTACCTCCACACGAGGGCCGTGAACCTGGGTACGGGCTGGTGTTCATCTCTGTCGTGATGTCCCTCCTCATGCTCGATGAGCACCGTCGCCGTGCAGGTTGAGGGTTGTTTGACCAACGTGTTCAGCCCCTTACACGAACTCTCTTCGTGAGCTTGACCATCCCTGTTTCGTGGGAGTCATTCTCCGACACCACCCTTAGCCCCATCTTTGAGATCGAAACACCCACCTCAACACCAAATATCCCACCTCAACCACCCCAGCCAGCTTCCGCAACCGAGATTTTCCACCACACCATCACCCAACCAAGCTTCTTCGTCTTACACCCCAAATTTCCAACCTTTGGTTCACCAAAACCATATCCATGCCCAAACTAATCCACAAACTCACCCAAACATGTACCAGCCAACCTACTCTCAGCCTTTCAACCCATACCAAAGCCAACCACAACAACAACCACCAACCAATTATTACCAGCCACAATACCAATCCAATTATCAGCCTTTACAGCCCTATTCTTACCAGCAACAACAGTATTGCCAGCAGACCATGCCAATGCCGCAGTACATGTATGCTCAGCCACCACCATTATATGTTCCTCTGAATCAGTCAGGACAGCAACCTCAGTCTGCTCCTGCAAATAGAGCTCGAGATACAAGTCAGTGTCATGATGTACAGAGACAGAGAACCCCTGAGGAACGATTTCAGAGCAATCTTGTTCACAATCAGGAACCTCACATCAGAACACCAAGTATTGAGTTGCCAATATTCTCTGGTGACAATGCTGCAGGATGGTTGTTGGAATGTGAAGGAGTATTTGAGCTAGCTGGCATAAGCAATGAGAGCAAGATCAAATGGGCGAATGCTCATATAAGGGGCAAAGCAAAAACATGGTTAAAGAACTCAGTTGCGAATCTGCAGTCTATCAGTTGGCAACAGTTCTGCACCTTGTTGTGTGAGAGATTTCCTAGTCCAGGGACTGATGAGTCAATGGAACTGTGCCAACATTTGAAGCAAGTAAACACTGTTGACAATTATATTGATCAGTTTGAGGACTGGATGTCAACTATGAAGCGTGACCATAGTTATCTGCAAGAAGAGTTCTCTCTTCTGCGCTTCTTGAGTGGTCTGAAAGTTTCTATTAAGCACGACACCAAGTGCCACAAGCCTGCTTCTTTACGTGATGCATATTGGTATGCCAGAAAACAAGAGCAGTCCCATCTGTGCAACAACAGAAAACAGGTCAATATCATAGCAAATAGACCTGCCAATGCAATTCCTCAGAACAGAAATGCAACTGCTAGGGAGATCAGACCACAAGCGACTGCTGATAAGCCAAAGGAAAGGAAATGCTGGTACTGTCCTGCGCCTTGGTCTTATGGACACAAGTGTAATGAGATGAAAAGTTTGTTACATGCACTACAGTTGCAAGGCTATTCAGATGAAGAGGCTGAAGAAGTTGTTCAAGCACAAGATGAGATAGAAAAGTTACAAAATAATGTACAAGAACCACCAGTTGCAAAAGCCAAAGAATTATGCATGTCTATCTCAGAAACAGCACTAAATGGATATCCAACTGATGAAACTCTATCCCTGTTAATTACAATTGGAGGTGTACAAGCTATAGCACTGGTTGATTCTGGCTGTTCCAACACTTTCATCGATCAAAACTTTGCCATCAAGTTGAATCTGCCCACAAGAAAAACACCAGCAAGAAAAGTAAGCATAGCCGGTGGGGGGTACCTTAATAACTGATGCAATAGTCTCAAACTGCCCATTCACAGTTCAGAAGATTAAATTCAGCAGTGACTTCCGCGTGCTAGCTTTGAAAGGATATGATGTTGTCTTGGGAGTTTCCTGGCTAAAACAATATAATCCCACTACATTTGACTGGGTGGCGAGAACACTGTCCATCACAAAAGAGGGAGTCGAGCACACCTTCTGTGATCATCTGCAGTTACAACAGACTCAATTCATTTCAGCAAAGCAGTGCAGTAAGCTGTTAAAGAAAGGGGCCTCGGGATATATGATCCAACTGTGCCACATTACAGCTGAAGAAGAAACAGCACCGAAGGAACAGAGACATACCGCAAGCGATTGAAAATATCCTCCAAAACTTCCAAGATGTGTTCGAAGTTCCAACTGGTCTGCCTCCGAAGCGAGATTGTGATCACAGAATACCTTTAAAAGAAGGGTCCTCCAAACATCAGACCATATCGCATGCCACACAAACAGAAGACTGTTGTGGAAGAAATGATTAAGGAAATGCTAGCAAATAACATCATCCGGTACAATCACAGTCCTTACTCCTCCCCGGCTCTAGCTGTAACAAAAAGGGATAAAACTTGGAGACTATGCACTGATTTCCGTCAGGTAAATGATCAAACAATAAAAAACAAGTACCCCATACCTGTGATTGAAGATCTTTTAGATGAATTACATGGAGCAGCTGTGTTTTCTAAACTTGATTTGCGGTCTGGGTATCACCAAATCAGAATGCATCCTGACGATATCAGTAAGACAGCATTTCGAACACACTCTGGTCACTATGAATATCTGGTAATGCCGTTTGGTCTGACTAATGCGCCGGCAACGTTCCAAGAGTTAATGAATACCATCTTTGCAAAATACCTCAGAAAGTTTGTGCTGGTATTTTTCGATGATATACTGGTTTACAGTAAAAATCTTGAAGAACACAGCAAACACTTGGAAATTGTTCTTCAACTACTGCGAGATCATCAGCTGAAAGCAAAAAGGTCAAAGTGCACTTTTGCAACTCCCCAAGTGGAATATCTGGGCCATATAATAACTGCGGAAGGAGTTCAGACAGACCCGGGAAAAATTAAAGATATAGTGGAGTGGAAGACTCCAACAAATGTATCTCAGTTGAGAGGCATCCTTGGTGCAGCTGGGTACTATAGGCGATTCATTGAGGGCTATGCGACAATATGTAAACCATTGCATGAAGCCCTTAAGAAGACAGGATTCAAATGGGGTCCTGAACAAGAACAGGCTTTCAGTAAGCTCAAGGAAGTGATGACAACACCCCCGGTGTTGGCTCTGCCTGATTTCTCATTGCCATTTGTCCTAGAGACAGATACCTCTGGTGTCGGATTAGGGGCTGTCCTTATGCAAAAAGGCAGGCCCTTGGCTTATTACAGTAAAACATTGGGTGTGCAAGCTCAGGCACAATCAATTTATGAGAAAGAAGCTATGGCAATTTTGGAGGCTCTTCGCAAATGGAGACATTATCTCCTTGGCAACAAGCTGTTAATCAAAACTGATCAGAAGAGTTTGAAATACTTGACCAGCCAGAGATTGCTAGAAGGAGTACAACACAAGCTTATGTTGAAGTTGCTCGAATTTGATTATGGAATAGAGTATAAGAAGGGAATTGAAAATTCTGTGGCCGATGCCCTCTCAAGAAAGATAGAGCATTATCATAAGGATACTTGCTACGCTATTTCTGCAATTGTTCCTCGTTGGATTGAAGATGTGGAAAAGTCCTATGAAAATGATGAGCAATGCTTGCAATTACGACAGGAATTAGCATTGGACCCTTCTAGCCATGCTAAATATACCTTGTCAGCTGGAATTCTAAGGTACTAGAATAGGATTGTCATCGGTGAGAAATCTGATCTGCGCGATACACTATTCCACACCTTTCACACCTCTCCTCTTGGTGGCCACTCTGGACAGAGAGTCACGTTGCATCGTTTGAAGCAGTTATTCTACTGGCCACATTTGAAGCAGTTTGTTGCAACAAAGGTATCAGAGTGCCCCGTGTGTCAGTTATCTAAAGGTGAACATGTTCACTATCCGGGACTGCTCGATCCCTTGAATATCCCAAAGATTAAATGGTCTGAAATCAGCCTGGACTTCGTGGAAGGACTGCCGAAGTCGAGAGGAAAAGATGTAATTCTTGTGGTAGTTGACAGGTTAACGAAGTATGCCCACTTCTTACCATTGTCACACCCATTCACCACTCAACAAGTATCCAAGATCTTCATGGACAATATTCACAAACTTCATGGTCTACCACAAGCAATTGTCTCCGATAGAGATAGAATTTTTACTAGCAAGTTTTGGCAGGAACTATTCACTTCTCTGGATGTGAAGCTCAAATTGAGCACAGCATATCATCCCCAGTCAGATGGCCAGACTGAAAGAGTGAATCAATGCTTAGAGCAGTATCTTATAGCAATTGCTTTTCGTGAACCTAAGAAATGGATGGATTGGCTACCATCAGCTGAGTGGTGGTATAATACAGCCTATCATACATCACTAAAGCTATCTCCATTTGAAGCTCTGTATGGTTACTCGCCGCCTCAGGTTGGTGAAGTATCCCTTTCACCTGAGCTAGATGCTGAAACAGCAGTCACACTTCAAGATCAACAGGAGATGATGAAAGTGTTACAGGAGAATTTGCTCAAGGCTCAAAACAGAATGAAAAATTCGCTGATCGGAACAGAGTGGACCGACACTTCACTGTTGGTGATCTGGTCTATCTAAAGATGCAACCGTATAGAGAAACGGCTTTGGGACTCAGAAATGCTCTTAAACTCACATCAAAATTCTATGGACCCTTTCGGGTGATACAGAGAGTTGGTAATGTGGCCTACAAGCTTCAGTTTCCAGAAGGAACTAAGCTTCACGATGTGTTCCATGTGAATCAGTTGAAGAAACATATTGGCCCAACTGCAGTTCCTAACCCATCTCTTCCTGTACTCACTTCTGAGGGCAAAATCAAGACAGCACCGGCTCACATCCTCCAAACAAGACAGATACCTAGATCAGCAGGAGAGTATGACATACCAGTTGATCAGTGGCTTATTCATTGGGAAAATCTCACAGCAGAGGAAGCTACCTGGGAGGACGTCAACTTCATTTGAGCTGCATTTCCAGATTTCAAGCCTTGAAGTCTTGTCTTCAGGAGGAGCTATTGTCAGGGACCATCTTCTCCAGTCGCTGCTTCGTCAACCGTTGGTTATGCATCGGAGGGTCTACAGTCCTTTAGTTAATTAAGTACCTTTTAGCACTGAGTGTGCTTAAGCCTTGTATTAACGAACTGCGAATTAGTCGTGACTCACGGTCGGATATATAAGACCGGTGAGGGGTGGTTGGTGGGCACGACATAACCAAAAACACAATCCTTTTATCAGTTCTTCCTGTTCTACCTTCCTGTACCTACCTTTACCCTATTGTTTAGTTGTTCTTCCCTAGTTTCGTTTCAATTTCCAGTTTTCCTGTCTTGATTCCTTCGATTAGATGCTTAGCCACCGAAGGGGTCCTGACATGAGGGCGGCGCCTGAAGAATGGCCCGCCGCCGCTGCCCGCGCCTGCATCCTCAAATCCACACCAGTGAGGACGGCGCCGGAATGACCTGCCGCCGCAGCCCGCGCCTCCATCCCCAAATCCACGCGAGCGAGGACGGCGCCGGAATCACACGCCGCCGCCGCCGCCGGGGGGCCCTCGCCCGTGGCGCCTGCCTCCCTGCCGGATAACGAAGATATGCTCTGGGAGATCCTCCTCCGTCTCCCGCCTCAACCATCCTCCCTCCCGCACGCATCCGCCGTCTGCAAGCGCTGGCGAGGCCTCGTCACCGACCCTCGGTTCCTCCGCCGCTTCTACGCCCACCACCGGAAGCCGCCCCTCCTCGGCGTCTTCCAGCCCTTCATGTTAAGCCAAGAGCAACGCGGGCGCCACATGACCCTCAAAAGGAGTATGAAGTTCAGGTCCATCCTCAAACCTCCTGACCGCATCCCTCTTCACGCCATCAAAACCAGCATCCACTCGGCGATCCAACTCATCAGGTGCCGCCACGGTCGCGTCCTCTCGTGGGTGGGGCTCAGAAAAAGGTCAGTGTGTGCGACCCCATCGCCGGCGAGGCCCACCACGTGCCCACTCCGCCGGAATTCAGAAGGTATTTCTACTTGGATGTCGCGGTGCTCTGTGCCGCCGCCGACCAGGGCCACGTGCACGGCAGCTGCATCTCCAGCCCCTATAAGCTGGTCCTCATGTCCCCGTGCGGAGAAGACGATCCACCCGTCGCTTGTGTATACTCCTCCGAGACTGGAGTATGGGGCAATCGCATCACAACAACTACCCGATGTGGGCTTCGTGCTGTTAATGCTGGGATCCTTGTTGGTAATGTACTATACTGGTCGGCGAAGGCTGCGAGTGACGGCAAACCCTTTTTGGATTTAGATGTGCTCACAGATGACATAATTGCATTTGATTTGGATAGGCAGAGTCTAGCTATTTTTTTTTTGAGAAACACAGTACAAACGCAGACGCTCACATACACGCGCACACACTCACCCCTATGAACGCACGCATGCACACCCTACCCCTATGAGCACCTCCGAAATACTGAGCCGGCGGATCGAGTCTTGAGATTGACGAAGTCATCAGATAATCCAGAGAGAGGAAGGTGCTCCTGGTCTCGCATTAATATCTCAAGGTAGTTTCAAAATGTGGGAGAGGAAAGTCAATTGTCAAGGTGGCGCTACATGGTTGCTGCATAAGATCATTGAAATGCATACTATTCTTGGGCTCCCTGCTCGGCTTGAGCGGCCGGTGGGAATACTGGGATATGATGAGGAGAATGGTGTGATTTTCTTATATGTGGACCCCAATGTCTACATGGTTCAGCTTATGTCAATGCAATCCAGGAAAAATTATGAGAGCGCTTATGCCAATAGATGTCATCCTTTCACAAGTTTCTATCCACCAGGTGATTGCCCATCCTTTCTTATATTGTGGTAGTAACCAGTACAGTGAAGCTCTACACATGGTTCATGGAATCCTTTGTTGTGCTTCCTAACAACTTAAACTTGCTTAAAAATTGGTTCTTTAAACTTGTAGCTGTGTTGTTTCTTTGTATATTATCATTCAGTGCATTTTGTCAACAACCTTTTGAATACCGAATCAGGTGTCAGTTGAGTAACTCAGTTCGCACGTTTGGACCTGAAAGTATCTATATTCTTTTATCGTTTTTTCTTCTGAAAAATAATTACACCTGTCAAAGACGCTTGCTTTAAGTGACTAGTACATTTGTAGTGCACACAAATATATTGAATTTCTTATCTCTAATCAGGCTCGACATATTGAAGGCTGAATACTAAATATCACTTTATTGGTAGAGTTTATTAGTTTCGGCATTTTTAGTTTTGCCTGCTTGGTTCATCATCATACTTGACATACCATTGCTACAAAATGATGCCAATAACTGTCAGCTAATCATATAACAAAGTATAGACAATGTAATCGATATGATCGCTGAAGAATTATCAGAGGACCAGATTAAGAAAACACAGATGGCTCATAGTAATGAGATCATGTATATAAAGGATAAGGAAAATATGCATGTTTGTCATTAGCTTACTCAACAATAATTAAGCAACACATTTGATCCCAGCTGGGAAGTTTGGGATTAGAGATTCTCCATCCAAGCTTTAGCTCAAAGTTGGGAGGTTGACATGATGAGGTACAAATTTACCTGAAAAAAATTCTGTACACATAATTTATATCATCAGCTAAATTCTTCATTACGAGGTAGCTAAATATACTGTTTCAAGAATATTATTTTCAATTTACAACGCATGGTTTTGATTATCCATTGCTATTATCAAAAGTGAGTTATAAACATGAGTAAAAAATGATATATAGAAGTGTGTTTTTTGGCTCAAGTTACATTTATTGGTTCATCTATGTAACTGACCCACTATTGCTTTCTCTTATCCATTTTGTCTTCTCCTCGGAACTATCATCAATTCCCTGATTTCTTATGCATCTAAGTATAGCCGGTGGATTTGATGGAGAAGAAGTGTTGCGTCCAGTTTGATGTGCTATTTTGTTGGAATGGTTCAACAGGTAATAACATCTTCTGCATATAATTTGCGACATTTGGAATTTGATGTAAAATATCTTCCTGCCAGTGTTGGCAATATAGCCTAGGAGATATAGCCAGGAATATGATATATGTTGTAGAGATCTTTATGTTGCTGAGTTGATTATTAGTCTGCAAACACATGTTATTCATACACTATGTTTAACCATGTATGTGTCGTAGGGGGCAACTATTAGGCCTGTATCAGGTTACTAATAGATTGACAATTTTTGTTTTCTCCAGGTGAAGAATGGCGGCTGCATTTCTGCAGTGCTTAGATGTTATCTGAAAAAACGTATTAAGTGTGTGCCTTAGTCTAGCCAAATTTCTAATGTGGCAAGATGTATTTGAATACCTAAGCATGGCAACTTCAGCTTCCGCTAGTAATATTCAAACCGGGCTTCGAATCAATATGGTCTAATATGGTCTCCTGTGTTTATATATTATCTGAAAAAATGTACCAAGTATGTGGCTTAGTCTAACCAAGTTTGTACTGTCGTGAGATATATTTGAACACCTGAACCAGTGAATTTCAGCTTCTCCTAGTAATATTCAAGCCCGGTTTCGCCACATTTTTCTTTCAACTACATGATTATCTTCTGATCTGATTATGCAACCAGCTTCAATTTGTTATCACAGCGTTTTCATGCCTAGCTGCTCTTATTTTGCTTTGTCATTTGTTTGTCGCCTTCAATACCGTATACGATTTGGTTTTGGGATTCATAAATTTGCAAGAAATGTACTGTTGGAACGTAAGTATGAGCAACCTTTTTAGCAGAGTCAATATGTGCATTTTATTTTTTTGCGTAGTCAATATTGGCGGTTCCTGAACCTGCCCTTTGTTGCACGCAAAGAACAGAGCGCTGCGTCCCCCAGCTCTCCTATGGGCTTGCACATCGAACGATTTTTTTTTCATTTGGTTTCATTTTTTACTTTCCTTAATAATTTGGTTCTAAATAATTAATTTCTTTAAATTTTATTTTATCTCTTTTCATCTTTCCATTTCTCCCATTTTAATCTTTCTTTCAATTTTCCTGTTTTTTTTCTTGTTCTAATGCATAATTTACTGATGTGCTCATTTAACAGTTTTCATGTTCACCGATATACATAATATGTTCTAATTGCATTTTTTGGTTAAGAAAAAATTGGAACCAATGGAATGCCATCTTTGTTCATGGAACTAAAAACATTTTTAACAAGTTGTCTGAATATTTCTGTTAAGTACATCAACACTTTTATTTTTTTACATATTAATACTTAATTTTTTGAATCGATTTTTACAGTATGTGCAAAAAGTTTATTTCATGCACTTTTTTTTTATGTGAACCAAATTTTGGTATACGGTAGAGCATGTTTCTTTTTTGCGGAGGAAACAAGAAATGTTTTACTTAAATTGTTAAGGCTACAATCAGCCAACACTTGAAAGGATTAAACACCGGCTGCGCGGTGTTTGTGCCATGGTTGCTACCTTATTGTTCTATGTTGTTCGTCATTGATGCAAAGTCATAACACATGGCTGTATTGCATGCCGTTATGAGGAGTACTTATGTGCTTTCGGATAGTTCTTTTCCCGAGCACCCCCATTGTTGTGATGAGAGGAGCTGAAGTGTCACCTTGGTTTATATCTCCTAGTGGGTGATTGGTTGGCTACAATCTTTTTGGGCCTCCCTGAAACATGGCTAGTTCGCACCCATGTGCTTTCGGATAGTTCTTTTCCCGAGCACCCCAATAGTTGTGATTAGAGGAGCTAACCCGTCAGAAGTGTCACCTTGGTTTACATCTCTTAGGGCATGATTGGTTGCCTACAATCTTTTTGGGCCTCCCTGAAACATGGCTGGTTAGCACCCACGTGCTTTCGGATAGTTCTTTTCCCGAGCACCCCAATAGTTGTGATTAGAGGAGCTAACTCGTCAAAGTGTCACCTTGGTTTACATCTCTTAGGGTGTGATTGGTTGCCTACAATCTTTTTGGGCCTCCCTGAAACATGGCTGGTTAGCACCCACAGTGGTGCCAAAGCCAAATATGTCACGCAAAACAAATTTGGCATCGGTGTCAAATTTGTTAACTCTCCACAGCGTAGTTGCCAAAACCAAAACTTATGGGTTGGATGCTGACACAAATCAATATAAAAAGCATTTTCCTCAAACCTTTGCATGCGGCAAGACGGAAGGGCTGCTACTCCTACTGACGACAGTCTGCCACTTTTTTGCTCTTGGGTGTGACGAGTGCTTGCATGGCTCAGTTTTTTATTCGGTGAAGTAATTTGGCATTGGCTCTTCTAGGTGCGGCGGCTCCCACGTATTTGTCATTGGCAACCCTATTTGGCAACTCCACAATGTAGGGAGCTGATGCCAAAAGCCAAATTTGCTATTTGGAAACCACATTTGACACACACTATGGCTGCCCTTATAGCCTTCGTGTCGCTTGCACAACGTTTTTTTAGAAAACTGGATGCGACTATTTTTGGTTAGATGCATTACATCTTGTAATGCAAATATGCCTATATTTGGTTGACTGAAATACCAGTATGGTAATCTATTCTCCATGGTGGTGAGGTTAATAGGTATAGCATGGGAACAATGACAAGTATGAGCTAGTACATTGGTGAGATAAAAAAAAGCAACAAACAGACAATGAACTAGTAGTAGTTATTAACAAACCACAACTAGTACCATAACCAACACATATTTAGTTCACGACGAGAATGTGTATCATAACCAACTAACCGCAAGGTCACAACACGAGAACAATAGCTCACGGCTCCTTGACATGCAATACGGCAAAGTGTGTTATGCTAGCCTTCTGTGTGCAGGGTATTTCTTCACCCACATCACAACAAATTTAGAAGATGACTACTCTGAATTGAGTTGGACCTTCCTTCAAATTTTGAAGGTGATGATGTAGCCAATCTTAAGGTTGTGAGCAATGGCAAATGCTAGCCAACCCTCATCCTAATGTCCCAGCTGCACCATATAGTCGTCCTGATATTGATCTTCCCCCGGACCTTCCCCAAGTGTGGACTAAAGGTGTCGGGGATAGGAAAGCAACCCCTAAGCAAGGTGCTACATAAATGTTAGGGGCCATCTCGTCATGAAAATGGTGAACACTGACGCCCTTCCTTTTCCCCTTTTCCTAGAGTCCTCTGCGACCACCTCCATAGGGTTTCTAAGGTCCAAAGTCTATACAAAACAAGCATAAATGTTTAGCAATGAACAACAATGAATAAAACAAAAGGATGCCTCATAATAACAAGCACGCACAATTGATAGAGTTGGTGCGACAAGTACCAAAGGTTGTACATTGTAAAGACTGCATACCTGGCATGTTAAATCATTGACCATAGAAACAAAATAATCATCAAGCCTCATATAATGCAAACATGCACACACACATAAAATGCAAAGAGATAATTTTAAGGTACTATATGATCAACCCTTGTACTTTATTGTTCCACATGTTAAATCATTGGTCATAGAAAGAAAGTAAACATCAAGCTTGGTATAATCCATAGACACACACACACATAATGCATAAAGATTAGTTTGCACTACCAAGAGAAATGGAAAAGCAATGTTCTTGTACGGGGCACAAGGTACTACATGATCATCACTTGCACTATGTTGCCCCAAATCATTAGCCATAGAAAAAACCTAACTTTGAACTGTAGATTGCCCCCATATCTGAAACAGATCTAACCCTAAGCAAGTGAACCTGAACACATATACACAGATCTTCATTGCATGTCATCGCTAACCCATCTACTAACCTCTAACCCATCTACTAACCTCCTAGTAACAGATCCATGACACCATTTGTTTGGTAAGGATGGAAGTAGGGCTTACCGCCATTGCCGAGTAGCTGAATCAGTTGTCGAGGTCGGGGTCAGCAGGGAGGTCGGCACAAAGGTCGGCTTGCCTCACTTCCTGCCGTCGATGGTCACGGAAACCACAAGGCCCTCATTTAACAAATTGAAGCTTTCAACGATTTGAGCTCGGCCATAAAAGGTTCAGTGACTCCCTCTGCTCATCCAGCTGCCGCAGAAACCAGAAGGCCTTTTGTCCTTCGCTGAGGAACCATCGACATTGAATTTTAACACTAAATTTTCACGAGGAGTCCATTTGGCCTGCATAGAAATTTTGCTCTGACGCACATGTTTACAATATTCCAAACTGGCAGAGACCAGGCATTTTGTACGGGAACTAGCTCAAAAATGGCACTGTTTCTGTAATTCCACCATGTCCACACATGGCCACAATCTCCACTCGTTGCACCACAATTTGTCCAATACCTCTCGGGTTCCATTGCATTGGATTAAAACTAGCATTTCCAATTCTTTCTAGATTTCTTCATTTCTCTGCACTTGAGGAATAAGTGGCAACCATCCGCATATGATCTGCTATAGATTACACAGTTGGTATCTTCCAGGACCATACCTTTTCGGACCAAATTCGACCGTACGGCCAGCGAATTATGGGCAAATCTCCAGATAAACATGCGCAGGTTATTTGGACAGGTAAAAAATGGACGGAGGGATTTTATCAATAATATTAAATTTGATCGGTTGGTCAGATTAAAAACAGAAATATTTATCGTTGTAGAAAATTTCCTATCTATGAAAAGTAACTCTCTCGAGAAAAAGTAAAACTAGGCGGCTCTCATCACGCATCACGGACCGCGGGCTCATTTATTGACAACACGCACCTGCCACTGGGCCCCACATCCTAACGCAGAGGCCGGCCGTTTGAAATTTGAATCCCACGCCACACTCCACTCCAACGTCTCTCTCCCTCTCCTCCCCTCCTCAAATCTCTCTCTCTCTACCCCCAAATCTCTCCTCCCCAAATTCCCTCTCCCCTTCTCCTCCCGATCGGCGGCGATGGCGACGTTGACGCCCGTGCTGCTGCGGCTGCTGCAGGCGATGCACACGGACGAGCGGGTCACGGGGGAGCACCGCTCCCCGGTGCTCCAGGTCACCGCCGTCGTGCCCGCGCTCACGGCCTCCACCGCCGACTCCCTGCTCTGCCCCTCCAACGGCTTCCTCCTCCAGCTCTCCGACGGCGTCCACTCCACCTACGTCCAGCCCTCCCCCGCCGACGCCGACGCGCTCCTCTCCGCCCGGCCTCACATCGTCGGCCACCTCGTCCACCTCGACCGCCTCCGCTTCGCCCGCCCGGTCCCCCGCGCCATCGGCCTCCGGGCCGTCCCGTCCTCCCGCTCCCTCCCCTGCGCTGGGAACCCTGAGCCACTCATCGCCAAGTCCGCCAACTGCCCCCGAGGCTACGTCATCCAGCCCTGCCCGTCCGACGCCGCGCCGCCACTCATGCCGTCAGGTTCCAGCGGCGCGCCGCCCTTGGATGCAACGGATCCTTCTGCCAAAAGAACAGTTCTTGCCCCCAGGAACGTCTCCGAGGGCACGGCGATGCCAGCCGGTTCGGCCGTGAAGCGGCGGTTCTCGTCTCCGGCGCCGTCCAAGCAGCGAGATCCGTCGCCTGCGGCGAAGGGGGCGTCACGGGCGGCGTCTCCCTCGGTCAAGGGCGCCTCCAGAGCGTCCTCACCTGCGGTGAGAGGCACGTCCAGGTCCTCTTCGCCGGCGCCGTCCAAGTGTGTCGTGCCCAGCCTTGTCGCGGCCAAGGAGGAGAACCGTAGGGCGGCAAAGGAGCCGGCGATCATCGTGCCATCTAGGTACAGGCAGCCTTCACCAGCAGGAGGGAGAAGGGTTGCAGCGTCTCCGGCAGGCGTTGGGAGGCGTGGATCCCTCTCACCAAGCTCGCGGCGGCTGTCCGGGGAAGGAGGCAGCAAGAAAAAGGTGCTGGTATCTGGTATCTCAAAGATGACAGATTTGTCAAGCGGGTCGGCTATGAAGCCCGTGAGGAAGAGCTGGGACGAGTCTGCAATGGCTCTTGCAGCTGCGGCCGCAGGCTCAGTGAAGAAATCCAAGGGCAAGGTGGACAGAGATACTATTCTGAAGACTCAGGTCAGGAACTCCGGATCATGTCAATTGCTACATTGTGTTGCTTAAATTTATGATCCTGGAATTGCTAGTTACGACTGGAGTAGTTATCTACTACTAGTATATATATTCTGTTAATTGATCATGCATTCATGCTCATCCGAGAGACCACTGGAACTTCAATCCAGTGTGATGCGAGATGCATTTCCGTTTAAAGCTATACAGCTGCAATAGTGGCAATTGGGGGAGTTTAACACTTTAACTAGAGAATATGCTATTCTGAAATTGACCTATAAAATCCATGCCCAAGATATTGTTAGAATCAATGCCCAAGATATTGTTACACGGCATAGTTCATTAGACTTTTGAGCAACAGTTTGGATGCATAAAAAATGGAATAGTTTGGATTGCTTGTCACTTGGCTAGTTCTGACAATTTCGTTGACAAAAAATATTAGGCCAGGATATTTTCATGTTTATAAATATGGGATGTAGCATAGCCGGACAGATATTAAGACGAATGGAAAATGTTTTCCCTGTCTTTCTATGTGTTATAGGCTTCTTTGCCTACAGTTATGTACAAACAGAATGAAGAGCAATAGTTGTTTCTTGTTATGTGCAATGCTTCGTTCTATGAATTTGCTTAGGTTAGCATGTTCAAGCAACAACGTATATTCTGTTAATTTATCATGCATTCATGCTTATCCAAGAGACCAGCAATCCAGTGTGATGTGAGAAGCAAAGGAGGTGCATTTCATTTTTAAGCTATACATCTCCAATAGTGGCATCATACTCAATTGTGTTACTTGTGTATGGAGTATATTATACTAGAACTGAACTGTAAACTCATTGTGTAAAACTTTATTATGCACCAAAGCTTATTAGACTTAGAGGTACAGTTCTGTATTGCTAGTCACTTAGCTAGTTATGAAAAATTCCGTTTCGTTGAAAAAATGAATCCAAATATTAGGCAAGGACATTTTCATGTGCTTATAACTGTGGAGATGTAGCATAGGCGGACTGATATTAACTCAAATGGAAAGATGCGCAGTCTCTCTGTGTTTTATAAACTTATTTGTACACAGTTTACAACAGAATTAAGAGCAATAGTTATTTCTTGTTATGTGTGCAAGACTTTGTTATTCTGAATTTGCATAGGTTATGTTCACATGCCCGCGTGTTCAAGCAGCAGCGAAAATCTCTTTATTATCTTTGACATGGAAAGTCATATACCTGTGCATGGACAATTGACCATCTTTGTCCTATAGCTATGTACAAACAGACTGAAGAGTAATAGTTATTTCTTGTTATATGTCCAATGCTTCCCTATTCTGAATTTGCTTAGGTTAGCATGTTCATGCAGCAACAGCATTATGTTATCTTTCGCAAATGTACCTGTGCATTGACAATTGACCTTCTGTAACTTCAGGAAGCAATGTCACAGCGACTTAGTGATGTTACATCAGAACTATCCAGCAATGATGACTCATCAGTTGATGAGAGACCAAAGCCTCGAAAGAAGGCAGATTCTACTGCAGTGAAGACAAAAACGGCTCCAAAATCATACTCCATGATGCTAAATGGACTGATGGCAGCATTGGATTGGGTGCAGTTTCTGAAAAACTTTCGAAGATTGGAAAGGTGTGCAATCTCATTTCCTTCCACTCTCAATATCCATTCATGATTCTTCTTCTAAGTTCTAATGCATCCTCTATTTCCTTACTGTTTTACAGGAAGCTGCAGAAAGGAGAGATGCAGCAGCAACAGCTGCAGCTGATGCTCTACAGGAGGCACTGATCACTGAATCAGTTATCAGGAACCTAAGGCAACTAGCAGCAGTCCCTTTGTTCGTCTTAAACCAAAGCTTAGAGTGTGATGATTGTAACATTGAATTTCTGTCTACAGCAAGTTCTCTGAACTTTGTTCATTGTCCAAGACCTCCAACCCACTCCCAACCGTCGACTGTTTCCTTGCTGTCTACGAAGACACTCTCAAATGGAAGAGAATGGCCGAGTCGGTAGCCAGCAACAGAGGAGATGAAGCTGCACTCTGGGAGAAATCAACTACTCACTGGGTCGAAGCAGCATTAGCAACTGAGCTGGAGGTCCTCAAGCTAGTCAACAGTGCCACCGGATCCATCTACCAGAAGAAGAGCACCGAGAAGCCCAAGTCTCCTTCAGTGATCGAACCACCAAGAACAAGCCTATCGTCGAAGAGGCCGTCGCTCGGAGCCTCTGCAAAGGCCCAGCACAGGGTCTCACCGCCTCTCCCTGCCGCAGCATGGAGCAAGACTCCGGGCATGAACGAGACGGTCGAGCTCGCCAACACGCTGCGGAGCGAGATGCACGTGTGGTTCCTGAGATTTGTGAACGAGGCCATGGACGTGGGCTTCCACCTGTTTGAGGACCAGAACGTTGCGGCCAGGGGAAAGCAGAGCGGCCACATCACGCTTGTCCTCTCCCAGTTCAAGAGGATCAGCGACTGGCTGGACGGCGTCGGGAAGGTGGCCGAGGAGGAGGCTACCAGGGAGAGCGTCGAGCGGCTGAAGCGCAAGATCTACCAGTTCGTCATCAGCCGCATGGGTTCTGCGTTTGAGAGCTCTGTCTCGGTTTTGTCGAAGAGTTGAGTGACGCTTCATGCTAAGTGGACAAGATTGGACTTGTCATTTTTCTTACTTTTGTGGATGTGATTGGGGTCGTATAATTATGAACTGAAGAGAAGTGCGTGTCTGCCGATCGTTCAATGGTGGACTGTTGGTTCTATAGGTCGTTTTAATTTATGAGTCTTGGTTTGCTCTGTGCAAATTTTCTGTTCGTGATCTTCAAATGCACAGTGGGTTTCAGTTATGAATAGTACTAGTAGTACTTAATATGTTGGCTTCGGAGGTTGAGATACAATGCAAAACACCAATCGGACCTGGAGAACTGGAGGAACAGATCTACAAGTCCAACTATAAAGTCTGAAAATGGGTGACTGCACAATTCCAGATTCCGATTAAGCAATCTATATCTTTACTCGATGAGAAACCAATTTCATCTTTTTCTTCTTTCTCAGCAGCTATAATCACGAATACAGAGATGGGGAAACCAATGAAACAAAATCTAGTCCAACGAGCAATTGGACAATGAACTGAGAAGTATACAGATCCCTGTACAATCGCCAGCTATCTGAACTCCTTCCGGAGCGAGTACCTGCCCGCCCTGGATCCCGCGCCACCAGCAAGCCCCTTCTTCACGGCCGGCTCTGCCTTCGTCAGCTCCGCCGTGGCCGACCACTCCTGCGGCAGCTGGAGCAGAGGCTGCTGCCACGCGGCAACCGCGACGACGAGGTTGGTGATGTCCCTGAGCGGCACCCGTCTCCGCGCCCTCGCGAGCCGCTTTAGCTTGCAGCTCTTGACAGCGACGCCATGAAGACGAGCCGCAGGCGGCAGGTTCTCCTTGTCGGCGCGCTCAACTGCCATCTCGGGCACGAGCTGCCGCTTCTGGAGTCGGGGCTCGGTGGTGTGCTAGGCCTAGGCGGCGAGGTGGCTCGGTATGAGCTTGTGATGTGACTGGAAAGATCTTCGATGGGTATTTGTAACGAAGGTGGGATGGAACGAGGAGCGAAGAGAAGGCAAAAGATTTGAGTTTCGGTGGAATTTTTGGCTCGAGAGGAGTGGAGGGAGCGGACGGATCTGTGTTTCCTTCCGTTTTTGGTCGGATGGCTCCATGAGCCAGCGAAGCTTGAAAATTTCGCGAAAGAGGAAATCGGGATTTGGCGGCGTGGAGGGAAACGGGGGCGGCGCGCTGAAAACATTGTGCGAGCAGCTGGGGGCGAGGGAGATTCGAAAAACAAATCTGAATTTGTGGGTGGCTATGTTCACGCGCGCTGAAAACATTGTGCAATTCCGTTTGCGTGACGCCAGCATGGGCAGCCGGTCGCTCGCACGCCCGTGGCGGGTTCATTTTTTTCAAGGTTCAAGGTGGAGTTGAATTGGGGACAAATCTTGTCACGGGAAATCCATTTCGGATCATACGAGAATAGGATCTCACTGTTCAAAAATAACTTTCAAAAAGTCGAATTTCAAAAAATGAATCAAGTGTACATCCAGACATTATGGGCGTGTTTGGTTTCCTGCAGCCATTTTGGCAACATTGCATCTCTGGCCCAGCAGGGCTGGCCCTGCAAAACGAGTGAAAAGTCACATTCTATAACCCATTTGGTTGCCCACAAAGAGAAAGACAGACCCGCTTCGCTGTAGCCAAAATCTAAAACCCCAATGTCTGGTGGCCTGTGTGAGGAAAACACATGCCAACACCCGGTGTTTGGTTATGTGTACACTCACACATACTCTCACCACTTTTTCGAGTGGTGAGCTTGCCATCACAAATACATCTTACACCACAGACTAACTAGAAAGGACATTAGGTGATGTCTTGGTTACATAGTTCACAAAAGACTGGTGCATCACAAATTCAGCACAATATCCGCTCGTGATGCACCACACACGTTCAATAGCTAAGGGGTTTAATACATACCGCCTCGCAAAATATACCACAAGTTCATCATCTTGCGACACCATCATCATCACAGGTAGTACTACATAATCTAGGGCAGCAAAGTTAAGAGTCCAGGAGCAACACCATCATCACAGGTAGTGCTTGCGAAGGAAGGCAGTGAACCACTGCTTCCTCAGGTGAGGGCTCATCGAAATGTAGGAGGTACATTCGGCTTCAATGTCCATCAGGTGGTTGAGGGCGAGTTGCAGCACGTCAACTCCGATTGGATTCTTCATACGAATCTTGCCGAAGATGATCTTCATCTGCTCATAGTACTGAATTGGCTTGTTGATGTAAGCTTCATTTTTAGGGTGAAGCTGAAACCAGAGCAGAGTTAGTCCCAGGATAGAAGAAGCACGTCGAACAACTTGAAGAACAAAACCTTACCCCGACATGCTTGATAAACACATCGTCATCCATCATGAAGCAAGTACTCTCCTTGCACCATTCCACCCCTTCAAGTTGTGCAAGTGTGCGGAAGTTGTTCCACCTATATCTCCACTTCCTGAGATGGTTGTACACCTGAATAGTGGTGACTTTGGTGCCGCAGAACTGAAAAACACTTTTGCATATGACCTCCAAGCACTAGTCCCTGATTCCTCTGTTGATGTCGAGCCCACCTTCCACGAGTTCAGCCATCCTTGTGAGGACGAAGGTCGATAAAGCAGGAGGCCACGTCATTGGGATTCTCTCCCCCCCTCTCAGTCTAAGGGAGTCAACAGCCGGTGTGGATCGAAGCGACTTCACAGAGAGCACCGACGTAGCCGATAGATCCGGGGAGGTGGGCAACACCTATGTGGTGGTATCCTACAAAGGTTAGCAGTGTAAGCATGCATGACAAGCAGTTCATACCTTCAGAGCACTCATAGATGCTAAAACAGTCACTCACACGCTGTCATGTATGGGAAGACAGTGGTACAAGGATGAGAACTACACAGTTTACAACCAACCGTCGTACCGCGATCTCTCTCATACATGAACTGTGGGGATATGCTCACATCTATGACAAGCTGAAAGCAAAATCTACTTGATCTCTCTCATAAAGTGAGCTGACCACTAAATAGTGAGCAAAGAACTACACAGATGGACGCAAAATCTACTCGGTCTACTGAAACCTACACAGATCTAGGAGGATCTACTCACATCTATGACATGATCAAAGATCTAGGGTACACTAGAGAGGATTGAAGGCTACCTACCACCGTGGAGCAAGTAGGAGAGGAGCACGAGGTGGAGGAGGACATCTCGCCGCCGAGCACTGCCAACCAGGGACGAGGAAGGGGGGACGAGCAGGGGCTAGGCCACCCCCAACAACGTGATTTTCTTCATATATGTCCTAATACACATGCTTATTCTTAGTAATTCCAAGCCATTTCGCCCCCTCCAACATAATTCTGCCCCCTCCAACCTTGCTGGCTGGCTCCGTCCCTGCCGCCAACCGGAGAAGGAGATCTCGCCGCTGAGCACAACCGACCGAAGCAGGAGATCTTGCCTCTACTCTGCTTCTACTACACAGCTCGAAAGGGGGGGGGGATGGTGGCGTGAGTTTTGCGGTCAGCTAGAGGGGGTGAAATAGAGAGGCGAAACTTGGGGCGGTGACGGAAAAAGTCCCGCCGATTTTTCGCCCCCGCGCGCGAGCTCGCGCCATCTCCAAGCTCGCACGATCTCGGCTCCGCGTTCCCCAACTCTGCGCGAGAATAAATGAGAAGAGGGTGGCTCAGCGGGAACGGCCGACTCGGCCGTTACTAGCGGGCCTGGCTGAGAGGTGCTTTAAGGTTCGTGCAGGCCAACAACGTGAAGCGGGCCAGGCAAGCAAACATCCCATTTTTGCATCACGAGAGCCTGCCCCGAGGGCTCACAGGAAACCAAACACGCCCTATATGTTCATACAGAAAGTTTCACGGCTGCGGCTTATCCACAAAGAATGTCTTTTTTCCGTGAAACTTGGTGCGTGAAGATAAAATGGTTAGATGTACCACTGAATTTTTTTGTTGGATTTTTTGACATTTTAAAATGCTTCTAAAATATATTTTTTATAGTGGGAGTATTTAGTCTTGTGAGCCAAAACACCAACGCCCCTATGTGCGGCAGCCCGTAATGACAGCCCAAAACTAATCTGGGAAAGTTATACACTCAAATTTAATAGAATTTAAACAAAATTAAAACCCGAAACTACCATAAACTCAATCCTCGTTGAAAGAGGGGAGGTAGATTATACCTTCCTCCACCAGGTCGTTGTCATGGCGAGGCGGCAGCGGCTCCTGTTGTGCCACGTTCTCCGACGGGCCTACGTGGGGCATGGTAGTCCACTGGGTCATTGGGATGACACAGCGGCGGTTGCCGCGTGGTGGCCGACTTGAACAAGACCAGCGTGATTTCGGGCATGTCGTTCAGGTATGCGTCACCTCGCGGTATGACGACGTGACGCGAAAATTCGTTATTACCTCCTCTAGGTCCAGCTTCGACATGCGGAAGGCGATCTCGTCCAGCGTTGACAAGCGTGCCTTCAGCTTCGGCAAGCACAACCACCCCACCTATCGGTGTCATGCGTGGGGTGCCACACGCACGCAGTGACGGGCTCCTTGATGTTGAGCCATGCGGCCGGGCATCCTCCAGTAAGTCATTTGATGTTCAACACCAAATCGCCCCACGCTTGGCTGTTATGGTGGCTGTTGAGAGGGTCGTCCCTCTCTGCTGATGCCATACGTTCTTGGCACCGCAAGATATTCATTTCGCAGGCGGCGCTGGCGCAAACCAGCGGCGCGGGAAAGCCGTTGTAGCTGATCTTCCATCACTCTGTCAACTTATAATACAACGGTAAAAGGATGGCGTAGGTAGCCAACGTTTTCGCCTCGTCCATGGTGAGACTATATATGCATGAATGGATTTGAGGCGAAGCCACCGCCTCGTGGTTGTGAGCGACGTTGACAGGCTGACAGCTCATGTGGTGGCTGGCGTGGAGACTGCAGAGAGAGAGGGTCGTGGGGAGATGTAGGCAATTTGACTAACGCACAGCGCGTCGGGGAGGTGCTTAAGGGCCAAGGGGGTAGGTAGGGGACGATGGTGTCATTTTATGACGACAAAGTTAATGTCGGGCGATCGTGGAAGCGATGCCTCCGTGTGGGGAGTAACATCACCCGCCTGGCGAACCAACAAGGTGGATGGACGCTCCCCGCAAAAAAAACAAGGTGGATGGGCACCATTAGACAATGCTAACTGGCATTTCTGTCGATGGTAGGTTTAGCCCACCTGTCGAAGGGGCATGTCCGACACCCACGAGCCTAAACCGATAGTTGTGGAGAACAAGGGGTTAAGAACTTTTTTTTGAACTTTCCAAACTGATGGGGCACCACTAGGGGCGATTGTTGGTACGATCCCCATAGGGCATGTTGGGGGGTCGGCCAGGGAGGCTAGTGAAGCATCTCCACCTGGGGCGCTTTGTCTGTCATGGGACGCCCTAACACATGTCTAGACCTATGGTGGCAGTGGTGGAAATATGCCCTAGAGGCAATAATAAAAATGTTATTATCATATTTCCGTGTTCATGATATATGTTTATTTTCCATGCTATAATTGTATTAACCGGAAACATAATACATGTGTGGTTGCATAAACAAACACTGTGTCCCTAGTAAGACTCTACTAGACTAGCTCGTCAATTAATGATGGTTATGGTTTCCTAACCATGAACATGAGTTGTTAATTAATTAACAGATCATGTCATTAGAAGAATGACGTGATGGACAGACCCAACTAAGCATAACAATATTGATCGTTTCATTAACTTTATATTGTCATGCCTTTAATTGTCAAGTATCATGTTTCTTAGACCATGAGATCATGTTATTCTCGGGTACTAGAAGAATACTTTGGGACATCAACCATCGCTTCGTGACAGGGTGATCATAAAGGTGTCTTACGGGTATCTCTGAAAGTACTTGTTGAATTATCAAGACTGGGATTTGTCCCTCTGTGTTTCGGAGAGATATACTCTCGACCCACTCGGTAGTGCACATTCGGTAACGCTTGCAAGCACGTGACTAATGAGTTAGTCACAGAGAATGTTGTATTATGGAACGAGTAAAGAGTACTTACCGGTAACGAGATTGAACTAGGTATAGTGATACCGACGATCAAATCTGGGTAAGTAAAATATCGCGTGACAAAGGAAATTGTATACGGATTGTAGTAGTCCACGACATAGTGGTTCAACCGATAAAGATCTTCGTTGAATGTGTGGGAGTCATTATGGATATCCTGGTCCCTCTAATGGTTATTGATCGGAGAGGTGTCTCGATCATGTCTGCACGTTCTCGAACCCGTAGGGTCACACACTTAACGTTCGGTAACGCTAGAGTAGCTCTGGGATAATTTTATTAATGGTGTCCGAATAATGTTCGGAGTCTCGGATGAGATCCTAGACATCACGAGGAGCTCCGGAAGAGTCCGGAGGTAAAGATTTTTATATGGCAAGTTGATTTCAGGGTTCCGGAAAAGTTCGGGATTTGTTCGGCAGAGTGTCAAAATGTTCTAGAAGGTTCCGGAGGGTCCCACTGTGGGCCCACCTGTCCCGGACGACCAAGGGTGGCCCACTGGTCCATTTGACCAGCCCTCCTTGGTCCATATGGTCAATCAATGGGCAGCCCTTAAATGGGGGGGGGGGGGTTACCACTCTTGAAAGAGGGGGTTACTACCTTTTAAAGGAAAAGGGGTTACCACTCTTTAAATAGGGGGTTACTACCTTGGGAATTAAGTGGATGCAGCTCCCTTTCCTATATAAGAGAGGAGAGAGGCACACCATGGGTGTCGAATCGCTGCCACATCTCCTCCTCCCTCCCGCGCACCGCTTGGCGAAGCCCTGCCCGCGGGAAACTCTCCACCATATCCACCACCACGCCGTCGTGCTGCTGGAATCGATCCCACCTACTTCTCCCTCTCGCTTGCTTATCAAGAAGAGGAGATGTCATCGAGCTGTACGTGTGCAAGCCTCCGGAGGTGCTGCTCGTTTGCTGTGATGATCGGATCGAACCTCATCAACAACTTCACCGAGCTGCGTTGAAATAAACGTTCAATGCGCGTGTTCTTCGAGGGTATTATGAACTACTCTCCCCGTTACTAGCATCTTCTAGATTGGATCTTGAGTGTTGCTTCCGCATGTGAGAGAATTTTTTTGTTTTCTATCGCGCAAACTCCTACAGTGGTATAGAGCCGGATCTATGCGTAGATGTTTTGGTACGGGTAGAACACATATGTGTATGTGGGCGTTGATAATCATGTTGTTGCTTCCTTCGTGTATTTTGAATCTTAGTGGCATAGTGGGATGAAGCGGCCCGGACTAACTTTACATGTCCGCGTACATGAGACTTGTTCCACGACTGACATGCAACTTGTATTGTATAAGTGGATTTGTGGGTGTCTGTCTCTCCCACTATAGTTAAGATTTAATCTACAACAGGTTGTTAATAATTTGTTTATCACCGTTGTGGTTTCATGTTCGTAGGTAAGAACGGTTCTTTCTTCGAAAGCCCTAAGCCAAGTAAAATTTGCAAAGAATAAGGGAGAGGCGTCTAACTTGTTTTTGCAGCGCATGTGATGTTATATGGTCAGTGTTACAAACTTGTTGTATGAGATGACACTTTTTGTAAGTTATGACAAACCGGCGGAGCCTAATGGTTGTCTTTAATTTTATGGCCTGCGTGCCGAATATCATATCCATGTGATATGTTGTAATTTTGGAGGACAAACAAGGAGGAGGCGCCATGGACCTTGGTGCCACGCCGATGGAATGATGGAGATCATTCCAAGACACACAAGATGGAGATCAAGTGCAAGAAGGACCATATCATATCACATTATCCATGCATGTGATGTTAATCCTTTTGTGCATCTTATTTTTCTTAGATCGCGACGGTAGCATTATAAGATAATCCCTCACAATAATATCAAGATAATAATGTGTTCTTCCTTAGTATGCACCGTTAAGAAAGTTCGTCGTTTCGAAGCACCACGTGATGATCGGGTGTGATAGACTCAACGTTCGCATACAACGGGTGTAAGCCAGATTTACACACGCAAATACTACAGTTCTACCTGGCGAGCCTAGCATGTGCAGACATGGCCTCGGAACACGTAACCGAAAGGTAAAGCATGAGTCATATGGATGATATGATGACCATGTTGATGTTCGCCTTTGCAGCTGCACCATCTCACGTGATGATCGGTTATCGGTGTAGTGAATTTGGTTTGTGTAATCACTGAAATGACTAGAGGGATGTTGTTTTTGAGTGGGAGTTCACGTAGTAATTTTTGAATTAACTTGAACAAAATTTATCATGAACCAGCTGTCATAGTGTATTTGCATAATTTGTAGTAGACTTTGGCATCCACAAACTACCTTACACTTAGATTGTTAATTGAGATAAAACTGTTTTGATCTGGCAAAACCATTATGGACTGGTACTGTGTTAGGTAAATTTAAATAAGAGTCCTATTGTAAATTTTCGGTAATACCTACCTAGGTCCATGTGATTAATGATTGATTGATCCAAAGAGCAAATGATTCCGACTTAGTAACTAGTGTCATGCTTGCTTCCATGATACTTGATCTTCAAAGCAATGTTTTGAGAATAAGGTGATCTAGGAGCTGAAAAAAATTGTTTTCAGAAACAAGCGAGGAGTGAAAGATATATTGATATCTAGAACCCTGTTTGTGGCAACATGACTGAGTGTAATTTATTGTGACAATGTGTGCTTATATTATTTGAATATATGCAAGGATTGAAGACGTTAGGCGTTTGAATCATCCAAGAAGTTGGGCACTCACATTATCCTCTAAATTCCTTCCTTTGAGCTATAGTAGCTTCATCACAAAATTGTTATGATGGGATGAATTAAAAGTGTGGGTAAAAATTGTCATCCAAGAAGTTGGGCACTGACATTATCCTCTAAATTCCTTCCTTCGAGCTATAGTAGCTTCATCACAAAATTGTTACGATGGGATGGATTAAAAGTGTGGGTAAAAATTGTTTACTATGCTTGAAGATTGCTAAGAGTGGAATATGGAAGAACGCTAATAATATGGTGATATTAGTGAAACAATCAACTTCAAAGTATGGCTCCATGGGTGATAGTATATGACTAACACGCCAAGGAAAATATGCTAGTTCGACTGGCATTGTTTGATGTTGAATGATTCTTTGTAAAGGAAAGGGAATACTGAAAATAGAATTGCAAAATTATATGGTAGAAAAAAAAGACTGGAAAAATCCAGCTCAGGAGTATATGCATGATATACAGGTTATAGATGTATTACTAGTTAACAAAGTATTTTTGGGTATTTTGATACTAGATTGGTTGGTATGAATTGTCATAGCAACACAATGCAAGAAGTACAAGGGCCTGAAAGAACTAGTAATAGATGTCAAATCGATCACGACAAGAACGAAAATAAAGTGTTATTGCGTTCACCGTCGCATCAAAACAAACCTTCAAGATTTATTTTAAGAACTTAATAAATTTTTATTTTGTTCCTGCTTATTGTGAGAACAAATGAGTTGTTCAAACTATGACCATGTTCCATAATTGATGGATGAGTGTGTTGGTAAAATAAACATCTATAAGACTGAATGCTAAACGTCGCAAGATGTAAAATTAAAGAATTTCACTTAAGTTGTGACACTGATATTTCAGTTCATAATGGAAAGGAAAACAAGAAGGAACTCCATGTTGATGGACTTTCGCAGTCATTTTTGTTTTTGAATGAATTGACGCTTGTGAGATCTCTTCCAAAAGATGACTAAAACTCCGTTCATAGGCCAAAGTAGAACGGACGACTAAATTAGTGGAGATTGTACATATTGATGTACATGGTCCATTATGTATAGCCGTGTGTGGTGGATTAATTTTTATTCATATTCCACCGATGATTTGAGTAGATACATGAGTATATCTATTTAATGAGAAGGGAATTTGACATTTTTTGAATTAGTTCAATGTATTGTTAGTATGAAGTGAAAATTCATCGTAACAAGAGAATCAAGTATTTATGATTGGATCATAAAGAATAAAGTTTGAGTTACGAGTTTAGCGAAACATCTGAGGAGTTGCAGAATTGTTCCACAACTTATCCTTCTCGAAAACCCCACAGAAGTATGGAGTGTTCGAGAGACATTATCAAACTTTGTAAGACATGGTAAGATAAATAAAATGCCATTATATTTGTAGTTTATGCTTTAGAGACTACCGCTTTTACACTGAAAAGAGCGCCATCGTGATCCGTTGAAAAATGACACCGTACACGTTATGGCTTGGGTAGTGACCCGAATTGTCTTTTCTTAAATTTTGGTATGCATAGCATGTGTAAAATGTTTACAACCAAAATCGGATAAATATATGTTTATAAGGTTATCCCAAAGAATCCGTTCGGTATTTCTCCTATCACCAAACCTAAGACAAATGTTGTTTGTCAGAAAGGGTAGATTCCTCGAGAAAGTTGTTCTTGCGAAAGAAGTGAGTGGGCGGACAGTGCAACTCGATGAGATTAGAGAATCATCGTTATCATGTCAAGAGTAGCGCATCACTAGAAGTTGTTCTAGAGTCTCCTAATTTGACTAAGTGGAAGGCACTACATGTGTTGTAGTAACTTCGAAAGAGTTTGCAAAGTGAACCACGAAGGTTGTAAAACTTTGTACTTAGACCAACTTGTGGTTTGAGAATGAAGTGTTATTTTGACAACAAAGGACCTGCAAATTATAAAGGAAGCGAATGATGGGCCCTGACTTTGTAAATTGGCTATGAGTCATTATATCCGAGATAGTATCCCTGTATGAATGTCCAGTATGTGACTTGGTAATCCTTTCGGAAGGCATGAATCCTCACGATTGCAAACGGATCTATATAGCAACAAGACGTGGATGTTTACATCCATTGAAAGTTTAACTTGTCGAAAAGGTGTTTGCGACAAAGTTCAAAGAGTTGACTACAAAAAGATTTTGATCTTCCGTAGTGACACTTTCGTCTTTATGGATAGTTCTAGAAAAAGTTATATTCTGATATATCAGTTGAATAACAAAACAACTTTCCTCTCAAGGAAGGCTGATTAAGGATGTGTACGTGACACAGTCTATGAGTTTTGTAAAATTCAAAAGGTTTCTAGAAAAGTATGCAAACTTCAATGGTTGAAATGAGCATAACGAAGTTGGAATCTTTACTTTAATGAAGCTATCAAAAGAGTTTGATTCCATCATGAATAGTGAAGATACTTGTAGAGTTACAAGAAATTAAGTGGGAGTGCTAAGACATATTTCTAATACTTTATGTAGATGACATATAGTTGATTGGAAAATATGTATTTTAAAACACGGTTAAGATTTCATATTGATGAAAGGCTTAGGCTAAACAATATATTGGGCATCAATATCTATATAGATGGATTGAAGCGCCTGACATGATTGAGCCAAAGTACATAGATGAAGTATTGAAGTAGTCAATATTAAAACGACAAGAAAGGGTTCTTGCTGCATGGAAAAGAATTGAGAAATATCAAGTGTTTTGACACTTGATGAGCAAAAATTGAAATTGAGATTTCTAAGTCATGTGTTCCATGATATGTACACAACCAGATAAGTCCTATGCTATAAATTGTTATACCTGGATAATTCATATGATGATTGGAAAACAGTGGGAAAGATCCTTAAGTAGTTTTAGGAAACCTAAGGATGTGTTTTCCTATGTAGTAACGACAAAGTATTCGTTGTAAAATGTTACACTAATAATCTTGTCATCTATCCAAAATAAATCTGTCTCAATTAAAATATGTGTTGAAGGGTGGCACAATAGGCTGGAAGAAAGTTCCATGTTGGTTTTGAATGAATTTCAAAATTAAAGTATTGTGATAAAAACTACAACAAAGGCTAAGTATATCGTTGTGTTGACAACAAATAAGAGGGTATTTTTGTCAAGGAGTTCTTTATTGAACTTGGTGAATTTCCAAGAATGCTGACACTATGAAGCTACATTTTCACAAATGTTGCTAACTGATACGTCTCCAACGTATCTATAATTTCTTATGTTCCATGCTTATATTATGTCAATTGCTACATGTTTTATTCACACTTTATAGCATTTTTATGCATTTTCTGGGACTAACCTATTAACAAGATGTCACAGTGCCAGTTCCTGTTTTCTGCTGTTTTTTATTCCAGAAAAGCTGTTCTGGAAATATTCTCGGAATTGGACGAAACAAAAAGCCAAGGTCCTATTTTTCTGTCACGTACACGGAGTCCGAAGGAGAGACGAAGGGGCACCGAGGCGCCCTCACCTTGTGGTGGCGCGGGTCCCACCCCTGGCGTGCCGCCACGTGGTGAGGAGCCTCGGGCCTCCACCGACATGGCCCCTTCGCCTATAAATTGCCTTTCTCGGGAAAACCTAAACACCCGAGCCTCCATCCATGAAAAGTTCCAGAGCCGCCGCCGTCGTCAACCCTAGCTCGGGAGGATTCTGAAGCTCTTCCCGGCACCCTGCCGGAGAGGGGAATCATCACCGGAGGGCTCTACATCGCCATGCCTTCCTCCGGAGTGATGTGTGAGTAGTCCACCCCTGGACTATGGGTCCATAGCAGTAGCTAGATGGTTGTCTTCTCCTCTTGTGGCATCATGTTTAGATCTTGTGAGCTGCCTATCATGATCAAGATCATCTTATTGTAATGCTACATGTTGTGTTTGCTGGGATCCGATGAATATTGAATACTATGTCAAGTAGATTATTGATTTATCATGCCTATGTTGTTTATGATCTTGCATGCTCTCCGTTATTAGTGTAGGCTTTGGCCAAGTTTATGCTTGTAACTCCAAGAGGGAGTATTTATGCTAGATAGTGGGTTCATGCCTCCATTTAATCTGGGACAGTGACAGAAAGTTCTAAGGTTGTGGATGTGCTATTGCTAGTAGGGGTAAAACAGCAATGCTTTGTCTAAGGATATTTGTATTGTTTACATTATGCACCATACTTAATGCAATTGTCTGTTGCTTGCAACTTAATACTGGAAGGGATGCGGATGCTAACCTGAAGGTGGACTATTTAGGCACAGATGTATGCTGGATAGCGGTCTGTGTACTTTGTCGTAATGCCCAAGTAAATATCATAGTGATCATCATGACTTGTATATGCATTGTTATGCACTCTCTATTTTGTCAATTGCCCAGCTGTAATTTGTTTACCCAGCATGTTAGTATTTTATTATGGAGAGACACCACTAGTGAACTGTGGACCCCGGTCCATTCTTTTACATCTGAAATACAACCAACTGCAATCATTGTTCTCTTAATTCTCTGTAAGCAAACATCATTTTCCACACCACACTTTTAATCCTTTGTTTTCAGCAAGCCGGTGAGATTGACAACCTCACTGTTTCGTTGGGGCAAAGTAGTTTGATTGTCTTTGTGCAGGTTCCACGTTGCTGCTGATTCCCTGGTGTTGCGCCGTGCCACATTCAGCCACCAACAACCTTCAGAAGACCCTTGACTTCCTACTGGTTCGATTAAACCTTGGTTTCTTACTGAGGGAAAACTTGCTGCTGCACTCATCACACCTTCCTCTTGGGGTTCCCAACGGACGTGTAACTTAACACGCATCACTAACATTAGTTCTAGCTGAGAAATTAAGGTCTGACCGGTTGACCCAATATATACAAAGCCATCTGATTAGAGAATGAGTGATGCGTGTAGACGCTAAGACGTGCAAATACAAATGGACCTGAACATGTCAGATCTTTTGATGGAGTTTACCACATGCGAAGCATGGTAATAACACTGGAATACCATAAGTGTTAAGTGCTTACTTATTGACTGGATTATTGACTCTGGTGCAAGTGGGAGACTGTTGGAAATATGCCCTAGAGGCAATAATAAAAAATATTATCATATTACCGTGTTCATGATATATGTTTATTTTCCATGCTATAATTGTATTAACCGGAAACATAATACATGTGTGGTTGCATAAACAAACACTGTGTCCCTAGTAAGCCTCTACTAGACTAGCTCGTTAATTAATGATGGTTATGGTTTCCTAACCATGAACATGAGTTGTTAATTAATTAACGGGATCATGTCATTAGAATAATGACGTGATGGACAGACCCAACTAAGCATAACAATATTGATCGTTTCATTAACTTTATATTGTCATGCCTTTAATTGTCAAATATCCTGTTTCTTAGACCATGAGATCATGTTATTCCCGGGTACCGGAAGAATACTTTGGGACATCAACCATGGCTTCGTGACAGGGTGATCATAAAGGTGTCTTACGGGTATCTCTGAAAGTACTTGTTGAATTATCAAGACTGGGATTTGTCCCTCCGTGTTTCGGAGAGATATACTCTCGGCCCACTCGGTAGTGCACATTCGGTAACACTTACAAGCACGTGACTAATGAGTTAGTCACAGAGAATGTTATATTATGGAACGAGTAAAGAGTACTTACCGGTAACAAGATTGAACTAGGTATAGTGATACCGACGATCAAATCTCGGGTAAGTAAAATATCGCGTGACAAATGAAATTATATACGGATTATAGTAGTCCACGACATAGTGGTTCAACCGATAAAGATCTTCGTTGAATGTGTGGGAGTCATTATGGATATCCTGGTCCCTCTAATGGTTATTGATCGGAGAGGTGTCTCGATCATGTCTGCACGTTCTCGAACCCGTAGGGTCACACACTTAAAGTTCGGGATTTTTTCGGCAGAGTGTCGAAATGTTCTAGAAGGTTCCGGAGGGTCCCACTGTGGTCCCACCTGTCCCGGACGACCAAGGGTGGCCCACTGGTCCATTTGACCAGCCCTCCTTGGTCCATGTGGTCAATCAATGGGCAGTCCTTAAATGGGGGGGGGGGGGTTACCACTCTTGAAAGAGGGGGTTACTACTTTTAAAAGGAAAAGGGTTTACCACTCTTTAAAGAGGGGGTTACTACCTTGGGAATTAAGTGGCTGCAGCTCCCTTTCCTATATAAGAGAGGAGACAGGCACACCATGGGTGTCGAATCGCTGCCACATCTCCTCCTCCCTCCCGCGCACCGCTTGGCGAAGCCCTGCCCGCAGGAAACTCTCCACCATATCCACCACCACGTTGTCGTGCTGCTGGAATCGATCCCACCTACTTCTCCCTTTCGCTTGCTGGATCAAGAAGAGGGAGACGTCATCGAGCTATACGTGTGCAAGCCTCCGGAGGTGCTGCTCGTTTGCGGTGCTGATCGGATCAACCCTCATCAACAACTTCACCGAGCTGCGTTGAAATAAATGTTCAACGCGCGTGTTCTTCGAGGGTATTATGAACTACTCTCCCCATTACTAGCATCTTCTATATTGGATCTTGAGTGTTGCTTCCGCATGTGAGAGAATTTTTTTGTTATCTATCGCGCAAACTCCTACAGGCAGCTCCCCCGTTGCGGCCCTGGAACGGCCAGAATAATTTTGGCCACTTTTGGGAGTGGAGATTTTTGGCTCCTGAGCTCCATGATGTAGCCAATAGTATACCCCATAATCATGAAAAAAATGCGAAAATCATATTTATGTGTTCCAAAAAATTCTGTAAAAAAATTCCGGGTTAGCCAATAGTATATCCCATGAACGTGCAAAATATCAACTTTGTATACTCTATATTCTGAGTTACAAAAAAATTACAAAAGTGTGGATCTAAGTATGCATATTTTCAAATCTCTAATTTTTACCCAATTTTATCATTCTTTGTGTAGCCCATAATATAAAGTATTTGAAATTTAAATTTTTCTTGTTTGTGGGATACACCATTGGCAACATCCTGGGAATTTGTTTCATTATTTTTTTGAAGCTCACAAATATGATTTTCGAAAAAAATTAAATGGAGGGAGCACTGCAGCTGGGGAGGCAAAAACACTTTCTGCCTTTTCTAACATTGGTTATAAAACACACAGTTATAAGGAGACACACGTCATAGCCACATAATTAATAATGTCTCGGTCACCAAAAATCAAGATCCGGCACCAAGTTTGTCCACCAAAATGCCACCAAATCCGACCATATCACGGTTCATCACCTAAATGTCATCAAAAGAAATCAATATTTATCCGTAAGATTCGTCAGTCAGTGAACTTCACTTTATAAATCGGGAGAAGTTACAAACATCAGGGATTTACAACTATCAAACTATCCCATGCGGCGACTTACAAGAGTTTTATATAGCGGTGCTGATCTAAATCGAAATTGATCCATACAACAAAGTTGACCTTTATTTATTTATTTTGAAATTAAAGTTCGCCTTTATTTGTACAACATATGAATTTGGATCACAACTTTAACAAACTCAACAAACTCCCTGGAGGCCCAAGCATCCCGACAACGACCCTCCCCTCCACTATGCTCCGACAAAAGTTAACCCATATATTTATAGTCTTTGTATGAATTTGGATGACACCTCAACATTTCAAAACTTTAAAAACATGAGGTACAACATCGAGCAGAAATCGGGCAATATGGGAGGTGGCTATGGTGTCGAGGGTGAGCCGCTCTGATGCTCTCCGCCGAGATTTGTAGGCATCACTCCCGTGTCCTTGATCTTGTTGTTACTCCTTCCAAAAAATCACGTGGTTGGCAACCAAATTTATTGTCTTTCATGTATTTATGCTGCAATGTTCGTAGCCACTAGCCAGCGGCGATTCCCCGGTCTACCGATCATGGTTTCTCTTTTCGACTATGTGGAGCATGTATTGGGTGCTCTTAGAGGATGGGATTTTGTTCCACATGGTTTTGGGGATCTTCGACATGCTAGGGGCGTGGGGAAGAAGGGACCATGAATAAGACATGGCCGTGAGGGCGCTTGCTTAGTCTTCACGCTCTCGAAAAAGGAAGGCGTTGAATTTGTAGTAGAAATAGGCAAAGACTGACGTTCGTCAAGTCAGAGCCATGGTCGCTCTCACAAAACCCGGACGAGATCCGTGTCCCTGAACGCGGAGTTGCGCCACCACCATCAAAATAGGATGGGTTCGGCGGCGACGTGCCCCTCGGCACGTTTGTGCTCCATTGACTTCCGCCCGCGCCACCGCTGAGCGCAAGCGACGCGGCCACAAGATCGATTTGCGCTTGCCTGGCCGCTACACTAGCGCGCCGCCCTTTCCAGTCGTTTGTGAGCAGTGAACGACGTTGCAGCTCCTCCTCCCACCCTTCATCCAACATGTCCGCCGGCCGCGCACGGGACTTGCGAGTAACGAGACCACCGCCGCTGCCATGCTTGGCGGAGACATCGGCGACGGACATGGATCACCAAGGTGGTAATGGCGGGAACGAGATGGGCTTGGGAGGCAGCACACAGGAGAAAGAAAATGGATGGGAGGGAAAGTGAAATAGATCAGGGAACAGCTCACAAAGACTTTGTCATGTTGTTGACGAGGCGCCGCGTCCGACACCCCTCTCTCCAGATCGTTGACTTCCGGAACCGGAAGGGCCCGGCGGGCGGCGTTGTGGCTCTCTCGCCTGCCCGTCCACCAAGCGAGCCCACCCAATGACCCAACCAACAGCGTTGCTGCCGGAGTTCGATCTGGCGGACACGGGTGCCGGCCGCGGCCTCGTCGAGCGCCTCACCGCCGACGCCGCGGCGCTCCAGCGGGACGTCCTCGCGGAGATCCTCACCCGGAACTCCCACACGGAGTACCTCCGCCGCTTTCTGGACTGCTTACCACCAGGCGCCTCGGCCGCTGACCTACGGGAGGCCTTCAAGGAGCGCGTGCCCGTCGCTCGGTATGAGGACATCAAGCCGTACGTGTACCGCGTTCTCTCTGGCGAACCGTCCAGCATCCTCTGCTCCGAGCCCATCACCGAGCTCGTTAGAAGGTATAAATCATTCATTCCCGCGTGTCCGGTACTCCGGTTGCATGTGTGTGTGAAGAAATAAACAAAACTGATCTGTATGTCTCTATGGTGGGCGGTTCGGGCACGTCGGGGGACACCAGAAGCTCTTTCCATCCACCACGGAGAAGCTCCGCCAGAGGCTCTTCTACAATGCCTTGGAGGCACTCGTGAGGAAGATGTAAGCTTTCGTGAGTTCTTTGATAATCGTTGCCTACCAAGTGTCATATGCATTTCAGCATTTGTGATTTCAACCTGCAACAAACAATGCTGATCAGGAGAAATATGCATTTTGCTGCAGGCATTTGCATGCTGATCAGGAGAAATGCGGCAAGGGAATGTACCTCATGTTCACCTTCCCAGGGAACTCGACCGTGTCCGGCTTGCCCGTGCACACGTCTAGTACGGCCTACTGCTACAGCAGCCATTTCCGGGACCATGACATCCACAGATACACCAGCCCCATCGAGGCAGTCCACTGCCCAGATGCCAAGCAGAGCATGTACTGCCAGCTGCTCTGTGGCCTGATTGACCGAGGGATTGTGGACCATGTTGGTGGCGCCTTTGCAAATGGTTTTGTCAAAGGGATCAGGTTTCTGGAAGAAAACTGGGAGGAGATGTGCTCTAATATCCGCACTGGGCATCTCAGCGACTGGATCACACATGCTCCTCTGTGTGATGCCATCACTCGAGGTTACCTGTGACAACCTGACCCTCCACTAGCCGATGAGATTGTGTCTGAGTGTGCCGGGAAGCCCTGGGATGGGATACTGAGGAGGCTATGGCCAGGAGCACGGTATATCCTCACCATTGCGACCGGCTCCCTGGCTCAGTACGTTCCGATTCTTGAGTGTTATGGTGCTGGGTTACCAATTGTTTCGCCCGTGTACGTGTCTACGGAGTGCGCTGCAGGGATCAATCTGAAGCCTCTTGATCCACCTTCTTGTGCGTCGTATGCATTGCTTCCAAACATTGCCTACTATGAATTCGCAGAGGTCAAGCATGGTGGTGATGATGAAAAGGTACAGGGAACTAAGCTTGTGGATCTTATGGGTGTCAAAACTGGTCGGTGCTATGAGCTGGTTGTCACTACCTTTGCAGGTTAGCTAGCTTTTGGACTAGTTACATATATCTCCAGTCTGATTTCTTGCATGATTTAAGTTTATCAGTGTTACCCCACCCAAATACATTAGCAGAGTAGCTATCTGCTATCCCAATTCCCTCGTAAGTATTAAGAAACCCAATTGAACTAGCACTTAATTTACAGCGTCATGTTTTTCCCTGAAGTACAACTAAATGAGATTGCTGCTCCTGCAGTAATTCACTCCTGCTTATGTAGGCCTGGTTTCTTTTGCTTACATTGCTTGGTGGCTTTTTTTTTTTGTGATGTTATAAGAATTAAAAACAGTGTTCTCATCAATTTCTGAAAAAATTTAGGCCTAAGAAAATGAGTTTAACTTCGCATATTGTGGTGCATACCAGGTCTTTACAGATACCGAGTGGGCGACCTTTTGACTGTGAGTGGATTCTACAATGCAATGCCACTGTTTCAGTTCTCAGGGCGGCACAATGTTGCCTTAAGCATTGATTACGAGACTGTAAGCGAGGAGGACCTGCTCAAGGCCATTTCACAAGCATATGAGCTGCATCTTAGGCCTATTGGTTACATGTTTGGTGGTAGCACTGCATACGCGGACATATCCACCTTGCCTGGCCACTATGTCCTGTTCTGGGAGCTGGTCAGTGCGGCGGGTAACCATATCGCCAGTGACGTCGATCAGACTATCATGGAGAAGTGTTGTTTGACCGCGGAAGGATGCTTCGATCAAATGTACCGCAAAATCCGACCAGTACAAGACTAGGGGCACATCACCCAACCAGTACAAGACTCCAACGGCTATTCGATCAGAAGAAGCACGGATGGTGTTAGAGGAGAGGGTGTCAGGACGGTTCTTTAACCCAGAAACGCCCAGCGCTCCTGTGCAGGAATTCGAGAGGAAATGATTATACAGAGTTTGTTATAGCAGGGGTGGTGAACTTAGAGTCTGCCAAGATTCATACGCACTCCCGGAGGATTTCGAAGCTATGTCCATGCCGTATGTTTCGTTCTTCTAATGATGTAATAACTCATTAGCTGTGCAGCTTTAGGTATGTATACTTAGCTAGGTACAGCTTGTCACATTCATGAGCTACAAGATCGTACTCTTTTCTTATATAGTTTGCCCTATATATATTGTTCAGAGCACTCAGAAAACTAGAAGAGTATCAATGGCTATTTTCTCTTTGGTGTTCGTAGCAAATGTATTTTGTTAGTAGTAGAACCCTTAACCCAGATTGTTTGCAATTTGCCCGTTGTGGTTAGAATGACTAACGGGACTAACAATATTTCAACGGACCTCTGTGAAAGTTTGGTTTCCAATGGCTAGTTGTAAACGGTAGAAATATCAAATTCCGGGAAGAGAATTGGTTTGGGGACACTAGCCTCGCAATTCAGTTATGGGATCTGTATATTATCTGTAATGAGCAGAACCGTACAATTAGTGAAATTTGGGACGGTGAAGTACTCAAACTCTCCTTTAGGATATGTTTTAATCAAAAACTTCCAAGGCTTTGGGATGGGCTTAATGGGATTGTCCATGATCTGACCCCTCTCATGAAAGTGATCAAATGGTTTGGAAACTGGGTAGCTGTGGGGTTTATTCTTCTCAATCTTTGTATGCAGTGATTAACTTTAGAGGGGTTGTCCCCGTGTTTGTGCCAGCGGTGTGGAAATTAAATATTCCTCCCAGAGTCCAAGTATTCTTATGGTTGGTGTCACATAATAAAATACTTACGAGATATAGTGTTTCTAAACGCCATGTTGTATATCTTTATTCTGTGCTGAGCAAGAGAGTGTAGACCACTTATGCTTTGAGTGTGACATTAGTCAACCAAAATCCAACGGGGGACTCGGAATTCTCGATCTCCAGACGATGAACAATACCTTCAACACTCGTTGGGCGTGGTCACTAAGAGCTAATGAAAAGAAAGCTTGGGCAGCTCTTGCTAGCCCATTGGATGCTACAGCCAGGAGCATTTTCAACACCGCAGCGAAGGTTCAAATTGGGAATGGAGAAAGAACCTACTTCTAGACAGACAAATGGATTAACGGAAAATCTGTAGAAGACATTGCACCTGGTATTTTTGCAATCATAAATCAGAAAATAAAAGCTAGAAGAACGGTGGCAGAAGCTCTAGCTCACGGGAGATGGATTGCCGACATTAAGAAACCTATCAATATTGGGCTGTTTTTGCAAGCTCTCACGATTTGGGAAGAGTGCAGCTCAATAAACCTCTTGCCAAATGAGGAAGATAAGTGGTCGTGGTCGTGGGATACCAAAGGTTCTTTTTCAACAAAATCAGTTTACAAGGCCCATTACATGTCAAGAACCACATGTGATCTGGCTACGGCAATTTGGGGAACCTGGGCTCCTTTGCGAGTTCGCTGCATGGTTGTTCATTCGCAACCGAGTGTGGACTGCTGATAGACTAGCCAGAAGAGAGCTACCACACAATGACAAGTGCACCTTTTGCAACTCAAGTGAGGAAAATGCCCAACACTTATTCATTGGCTGTGCCATAAGCAACATCATTTGGAGCAAGGTGTTAACGTGGGGAAATCTGCAAACGTTGACACCCAACTCAAATGACACTCTTCAGAAGTGGTGGCAAGAAGCAAGGAAGAGGACTACAGGAAAAAGGAGAAAGAAGCTGGACTCTATCACGATACTCACTACCTGGTCGCTCTGGAAAGAAAGAAATAACAGAGTCTTTGAAAAAACAGCCAAACCGGTGGATATTCTCATAAATCAAATGATGAACGAAGCAAAGCAATGGAACCTGGCAAGCAAAGGCCGGCTTTCTCTCTCTGCAGATTAATCCCGTGTCGAGTTTCTTCGTGTATAGGATTATTTTCTGTATTCTCCTTTTTTTTGAGGTCGCTCTTGTTTCCTTTTCTAGGGTCGTTCCCCCTCTCTTTATAGTTGGGTTAAACAGCTGTTCTGTAAGACTTCGGCTCGTCGAGCCTTCTTCTTCTTCTTCTATATAAATACTTGCAGTCCTCCTGCGTGGTTCTAAAAAAAGTGTGACATTAGTCAAATGGTGTGGAAGGAATTTCATCAATTACTAAATTTATTGTTGGTAATAGTATGAAAGTATTGCTAAATTGTGAGTGAGCAATAACAAAAACTGTGCTGAATATTATTACTTATGTGGAACATGTGGAAGATGCAAATGAAATTCTATTTCGCAGTCTCACTTGGCAAAATATGCAGATGATTTGACAGAGGGTGGCGAAGCTACTCAGGAAGTGGATGCCGCTATGTATGATCCAGGCAAAACCTCCGCTAGAAGGATGGATACTGTCCCCTGGAGATTAAAGCCAAGGAACTCTTTCAACTAGATGGGCGCTGAAGAAGAGGAATACACTGTCAATCCTGGGCCCGGGTACTCCAGAAGCGCGCTCTGAACTCCACCTGAAGATTTAGTTTATCTTGCGTGTGGCATGTTTCATTTCTCTATTTTTGCTGGCTGGAAATAACGATGTTCCACTGTTTCTGGGTGAGAAAGAGAATTGTACTTACTAGCTGGATTTGCCGATGGAGGCCTGTAAGGAGAACCAATTGCACACGCTCATATACATGCACATAAACTCACCCTATCCGGGTCTTAAGATTTACGAAGTCACGACGGGTGCCTCGCTATCGGCGGGAACGTCGTCTTCCACTAAAATAATATTCTGCCTTTATACGACACACATGTGTTAGATCGGGGTTGGGTACAGCCACACTCCTAACCATCAAACCATAGGTTGGTTCAAAAGCCTATTTTTTCTTCTTCTGCTTTCTTTTCCATTCTGTAACTACACCGTATTTTGTTTGTCACTATAGTTTCAGATATGTTCCTCACATAAACTAATATCATTTCAAATTGATTTTTATCCTTCCTAAATTTAAAATCAAACTCATAGGACATCCTAAATAGAGAAATGTACATCACACCACACATTAGTTCTCAGACATAGTACAAATAATATAATTCAATCCAAAGAACATTTAACTTCCATGATGCGTCCATGTGTGCTCAACTAGATCATTAAGAAGTTGTTGACGCATGAATTTGTCGATGTATCTCGAGAAAATCTTTTGGTTCCACCTTGTTCTTTTACTGGGTTGACAAGAGGTTCCATGAAATCAAACTTTTTTCATGTTTTATAGTATCCCATGTTCTAATCATTCCAACAAGTTTAGAGCACCCTAAGTAGGGATGTAAACGGATCAGATCAAATCGGACAATGCTCTCTCCATATCCTCTTACATATTTCTTTGTTAGACATGGATTCGACTGCGGATTAAACTGGACTGTGGATTTGGATCGAAAACGAAGCAGTTTTGGATCATGGACAAAAATAAAAATAAAATACACACAAACAAACATAACTTCACCATGCAAACGATATGAACAATAATTGTCGAAACAAATAACACTAGAGTGACCAAGCGTTGAAGATTACACCAAGGTGAATACCGTTGTTAAATAGTACTTAACAACTTAATCGGGGATATATATATATGATGCTTGCAGCCTTGCACTGCGAACTTGCATCTCTCACCTAGAATTAATAGATTGATTACTGTTTAATTAGATTGCTCACCTAGTTGTAATAAATAGATTTCTCACCTCCGGAGTCCATAGCGCCCAATCCGTATTGCCAGAGAGATGCGCCGCACGCGAGACTGCTAACAAGGAGGCTGTGTAGATGTGATCGTCCTAGGTTTTTACCATATAAATCAATCACTTGGCTAATGCACTAATGGGTATCTAGGCCGAACGGTTGGACTAATTTAATCAAATTATCCTAATTAAGAGCCTCGGATAATGTGTCAAAAAAGGCGGATAATCCATATCCGCAGGATAATAACAATACCATATCCGCCTCCATATCCGTTGGATATCCGCCTGACCGATATCTGTATCCTTCGGATTTCTATAATTGTGTACCATATCTTAAAACGGATGCGGGTGCAGATTTGGTGCAGAAATTATCCGTACCGTTTACGTCCCTAACCCCAACTCCTTTTTTAGTGGAACGACAGACCTTAATGCTCAAGTAACAGAGAGTTTACAGGGATGTTCACACCATCTGGTGGATTAGTAAACCACACATGCCTACCAAAATTCAGAGATGTAGCTAGTCTCTCTAGGCGATGTGCTTCTCTATTAGCTTCCTGCCGTTCGTGTTGAATCAAAACCTCTTCGAACTCAGATTTCCTATTGAGAAATTCCTTCAGGATCATCACATTAGGTCCCATCTTCAAGCCTCCATTGATTTCTTTGGTCACATTCGCACAATCCGAAGAAACCAGAATCCAAGTAGCATGGATATCCTTCGCCAGGCATAGAGCTTCAACGCACGCTAAGGATTCCAAGATTTCTGGATCAGTAATGCCCTCACGTGTAACTGATCAAGCACCCAGGAACATGCCATGTTCATCACGACACACCGCACTATATGCTCCTTTATTCTAAATTTTCGCCACTGCACCATCTACATGGATCTTTTTTTTTTTTTTTGACTTTTTTTTTTGAAATTTTCCACCACTATATTAGGTCAGCAAGCCCGCCTCATTAAAAACCTTCCAGTCCCCTTAGGTACCTTGGAAGGAAAAGAGCGCGTCTGAGAACTTGCCGCCTCCACAGAATCACATGATTACATCGTTTAACAGTGTATCTAGCAAAAACCCCGGGGGTTCATCGACCCAATTACAAGATGTTCTATTAGAGAAACTATGCTTAGCTAGATCATGAGCCACCCCATTTGCTTCCCTTGGGCAATGCTTGAAGAAAACCGTCCCAATTGAAGCAACATGGTCCACACAGTCTGCAAATATTGCTGCTGATTCTCTCCACCATCTTTTAACACCGGAGCATGCCTCAATCACCTCAGTAGAGTCAGATTCCGCTTCTACTAAATTGTATCCCATTCTATGTGCAAGAGCTAGCCCCTCTTTCATTGCCATTGCTTCTGCCATCATAGCCGTGGAGACATGCGGAATAAACATTGTCGATGCAGCTATGAAAGAACCCTGAAAATCTCGAAGAACAGCACCCACGACACCTGCACGCAAGTCATCAATGAAAGAAGCGTCGACATTAAGTTTTACGTGTCTTGGCGCTGGTCGGGTCCATTTAACAATATCAGCTGACCCTCCCATCTTTTTGCCTTTTCCATAGTTAGCCGCCATAGACAAGATGGAGAACTTGCACCTCGTAAGAGACGGGACCTCTTCGTTATGTGTTCGACGGCGTCGCATCCACCATAAGTACCAACAGGAAATTGCAACAGTTTCCTTAAGCTTCACCATATCCATCCCAGGGTATTGATTTGATGGCAAACGTAAGATATGTTCCAGTACCGCCGAACCAGATCGATCAACCTGGCACGCTTCTTCGACAACTTCATCTAGGTTCAAAGATGTCCAAAGGTCGCATGCAACATGACAACGAAAGAGGAGGTGTAGGACATCCTCCGCCCCTTGATTACATATCGGGCAGGCCCCACTAATAGGAATATGACGATTTGCAAGTATACAGTTTAGTGGTATTATTCCATGCATGACTCTCCAAATAATTTTTTTCACTTTGCTGGGAACTTTTAGCCCCCATATAATCTTCCAAACTGGGTTAGTAATTGAGATACCTGGGAAAGCCATCGTAGTTGCCGTGTTTCCAAATTTGTGTTTCCATTGTAGGTGATAACCAGATTTTACCTCATATCTTCCATGTGTAGTATTAGACCAAGCAATGAAATCAGAGAATCCCTGTCCATTCACCGGAATCTGTAGAATCCGACCCACATCGACAGTGAAAAACAATTCGTTTAGAAGAGTTTCATCCCAAGTTCCAGTTATCGGGCTAATTAACTCATTTACTTTGGTATAGACCGATCTACCTCTAGGAGATATAATTTTCCGGATCCGGACTTGAAGGAATCCACGGATCATTCCAGATATTTATGCTTTCTCCATTACCTACCCTCCAAATGTAACCTCTTTTAAAGGTGCTCAAGCCAGCTAAAATACTCTGCCAATGTCGTGGTGGGAATCACGCAGATGCCATGGGGATGGCTTAGTCTGGGGCCGAACGGACGCTTGAGGATTCGGGGAGGGAATGCGCGATGGAGTCGCGCACGGAGAACATTGCAAACACAAAGATCTACCCTGCTTCGGGGCCCTCGTGAGGAGGTAAAACCCCTACTGCAGCATCTATCCTACTTTGGTGTATTCTCATCTCATATGTGGTGGGTACAAATGCTCCTCGAGCTGTATATCTCATCCATGGAGAAAGACTCAAGGAAGAAGAAGAGGGCTACGGGGAGAAAAGAGTCCACCGGCCCTGCGCGCACCCGCGCCTCTCCCTGAGCACTCCCCCTGGTGCTCCTTATAAAGGGGAGCCCAGGGACAAAGAGGGGACAAGGAGACAACATGCACTGTTCACCGATGTGACTACTGGGGTCTCGTCACACTTTAGCTGAGTTGACTCCGACGGATGGGCCTGGCACGTCCCGTCCGTCCTTCCGGTTGTCCTCTAGTGCTTGTCTCCAGGATCCACGGCGGGTGCCGTCCTTTCCTTTGTCTTCTAGCTTCTGTCTCCGGGATCTCTGGGATCACTTGCCAGAGCAACTCGTACTGGACGAGGAAGATATTTGTGATGACTCGGATGGGGATGTCTCGGTCGAAGTAGAGTCGGTTTGATGATCCGATCAAGGTAGAGTCGGTGGAGATGTCGTGGTAGCGCTGTCCCGAGTCTCGGTCGGAGGAGTGCCTGGCCTCGGTCCAATCTGGAACGGGAGGAGATCCCGGCCTGTTCCGAGTTACGCATGTGTCGGTCCTTCCGGGGCTGGAATGTCGATCAGTCCGGAGCTGGGATGCGGCACGAGGCCGAGGTCTGACCGAGGCGAGGCCCGTCCGAGGCTCAGCCGAAGCGAAGGCGAGGCCAAGACCGGCCGAGGCCCAGCCGATGCTCATCCGAGGCTGGGGGCGAGGCGAGGCGTCGCTGGCCTGTCGATGCTGGCGACCTCGGCCTGGCTGGGGCGAGGCAACTCGGCCCTCCAAGGCGCAGCAGCTTGGCCTGCCGGGGTGAGGTAATTCGGCCCGCGAAGGTGAGTAGGCGCAACAGCTTGGTTCGCTGCGGATCTCGGCCCATCCGGGGAACTTGGCCCAATCCGAGTTTGATGACCATCTCGGGCTCAGCCGAGGCTGAGGAAGACTCGGCCCATCCGAGATAAATTGATCCGGGCAACACCAATGTCGGCCCAGGTCGTTTTCTGCTGTCTTTTCTTTATTTATTCCTTTGCTACCTCTTCTGACAACACAATAAATCAACAACTTCGGGGTACCCGGGGTTACATCCCCGACATTAGTCCCCGAGGCTGCGGGGGACTCGCAGAGTCGCGCGCAGACTTAAAAGACAAATAGCCATACCAAGAAATCTCCATATACACAACATCTTGCATGCATGGGCACCTGTATATGTTGGTCGTCTAGCCATGCCTTCCAGGCCAACTGCGACATCCGGTTGACCGAGCTCACCCGAATCAACAACGAGATGGACAGTTTGCACTGGAAATGTGTTGCATGCATGGGCATTGCCACATATAGATGTCTCTGCCGACATGGGCAATTTGGCAGAGCATGAGCATGTTTCAAATGTCAGTCTAGCCTCTCTGGGCATTTACCAACAGATGTCTCCAGCCTGAACTGGTTTAATACAGCGCCTGCATGGGTATGTCTCATATGTCGGTTTAGCCTCTCTGGGCATTTACCAACATCAGATGTCTCCAGGCTTAGCTGGTTTAACATATTGCCTGCTTGGGCATATCTCGTATGTCTCGGTACCTCGGCCTCTCTGGGCATATCTCATATGTCTCGGTACCTCGGCCTCTGTATAGACATATCTCATATGTCTCGGTACCTCGGCCTCTCTATAGGCATATCTCATATGTCGGTTTTCTGCCACTCCGGGCATTACCGAAATCAGATGTCACCAGCCTTAGCTGGATTGACATAAGCATATCTCATATGTCGATTTTCTGCCACTCCGGGCATTACCGAACAGACATGTCGGCAGCGCTAGCGGCACCAACATATAGCCCTCAATGGCTAACTCTGATATTTTGCCTTCACGGGCACCTGTCAGATGACGAGTTGAGACACCTCTCCACCCGTGAAACTCAGGGAGATCAGATACCTTTTGACTCATTGTGCCGAGATAATGATGCTATGATACTCTGACAAGCTCGGATAAATGAAGAACCATGATAATTGATTAAGCCGATAAAGACAGCAATTATGAGACACTCGATGATATGAGATCAATGCCGTGATATCTTGGCAAACCGAAATAAACGGCGATTAGAGATATGAGGCGATGCTGAGATATAACTGCAAACCGAAATAAACGGCGATCGGGATATGAATGATGCCATGATATCCGGGGTGATTCAAGATAACCGATATAACCATGATCTTGAAGACGAATATTGTCTCGGTAAAACCGATGCCACCTTTCAACGTTAGTACAGGCATATATGTATAATGAATATTAAACGGGACAGCAACTTCATTTATCAGACAAAACACAAGTCTAGCAAACGACGGCAGTTACTTCTAGCAGCAAAACTATGCAACAGGACACAGACTCGGACTCAACCGAGTCCCCGAGTCACTTTTCTTACCCAAGAGATAAAACAAAACTTAACTGGCTGTCCAGTCCCCGGTCAAGACATCTTGCTCCCGGGGGAAACAACTAAGCATGGCAAGAAGGGGCAGTCCCCGAGACTGTTTGAGACTATCTAGAAGCATAATGCAGACATATAACTGATACTTACAAGGCAGTGTTGTTGGAGCAATCGAGGAAAACGCTAATGCCGGCCTGGATATCAATATGTCGCCCTGAGTCATCAATATCTCGGTTTGAATCACCTGTATGTCGGATTGGATCCACATATGTCGGATTTCCAAGCTTTACTCGGATCTCCCAAGCTCAACTCGGACTTCCCAACCTTATCTCGGATTTCCAAGTCTTGACTCAGATTTCCAAGACTTAACTCGGACTCCCAAACTTAACTCGGATTTCCAAAAGTTGACTCAGATTTCCAATCTTAACTCGGATTTTCAGGATAACCCGGATTCCAGGGTAACCCGGATTTGCAGGATAACCCGGATTCCAGGGTAACTTGGATTTTCAGGATAACCCGGATTTTCAGGATAACCCGGATTCCAGGGTAACTCGGATTTTCAAGATAACCCGGATTTTCAGGATAACCCGGATTCCAGCGTAACCCGGATTTTCAGGATAACCCGGATTCCAGTGTAACCCGGATTTTCAGGATAACCCGGATTTGAACTCTAGCCAACTAGAGAATGAGTTAATACCTGGGGACGATGCCGACGTTGAGTCCCCGAGCCATTTTTCTCATCCAGTATCTGTCGATGACGTCCGTTGGTGTAGGCAGCACTAGCCTCTGCCCACAGCGGCAAGCTAGAGCGCGGGGACAATGGCGACGGCGAGTCCCCGCGTTGATGACGAAGGTCCCGTCCGAATTGATCCAGCAAGCGCCACTGTCAGCCCCACGGTGGGCGCCAACTGTCGTGGTGGGAATCACGCAGATGCCATGGGGATGGCTTAGTCTGGGCCCGAACGGACGCTTGAGGATTCGGGGAGGGAATGCGCGATGGAGTCGCGCACGAAGAACATTGCAAACACAAAGATCTACCCTGCTTCGGGGCCCTCGTGAGGAGGTAAAACCCCTACTGCAGTATCTATCCTACTTTGGTGTATTCTCATCTCATATGTGGTGGGTACAAATGCTCCTCGAGCTGTATATCTCATCCATGGAGAAAGACTCAAGGAAGAAGAAGAGGGCTACGGGGAGAAAAGAGTCCACCGGCCCTGCGCGCACCCGCGCCTCTCCCTGAGCACTCCCCCTGGTGCTCCTTATAAAGGGGAGCCCAGGGGACAAAGAGGGGACAAGGAGACAACATGCACTGTTCACCGATGTGACTACTGGGGTCTCGTCACACTGTAGCTGAGTTGACTCCGACGGATGGGCCTGGCACGTCCCGTCCGTCCTTCCGGTTGTCCTCTAGTGCTTGTCTCCAGGATCCACGGCGGGTGCCGTCCTTTCCTTTGTCTTCTAGCTTCTGTCTCCGAGATCTCTGGGATCACTTGCCAGAGCAACTCGTACTGGACGAGGAAGATATTTGTGATGACTCGGATGGGGATGTCTCGGTCGAAGTAGAGTCGGTTGATGATGATCCGGTCAAGGTAGAGTCGGTGGAGATGTCGTGGTAGCGCTGTCCCGAGTCTCGGTCGGAGGAGTGCCTGGACTCGGTCCAATCTGGAACGGGAGGAGATCCCGGCCTGTTCCGAGTTACGCATGTGTCGGTCCTTCCGGGGCTGGAATGTCGATCAGTCCGGAGCTGGGATGCGGCACGAGGCCGAGGTCTGACCGAGGCGAGGCCCGTCCGAGGCTCAGCCGAAGCGAAGGCGAGGCCAAGACCGGCCGAGGCTGGGGGCGAGGCGAGGCGTCGCTGGCCTGTCGATGCTGGCGACCTCGGCCTGGCCGGGGCGAGGCAAGTCGGCCCTCCAAGGCGCAGCAGCTTGGCCTGCCGGGGTGAGGTAATTCGGCCCGCGAAGGTGAGTAGGCGCAACAGCTTGGTTCGCTGCGGATCTCGGCCCATCCGGGGAACTGGGCCCAATCCGAGTTTGAAGACCATCTCGGGCTCAGCCGAGGCTGAGGAAGACTCGGCCCATCCGAGATAAATTGATCCGGGCAACACCAATGTCGGCCCAGGTCGTTTTCTGCTATCTTTATCTTTATTTATTCCTTTGCTACCTCTTCTGACAACACAATAAATCAACAACTTCGGGGTACCCGGGTTACATCCCCGACAGCCAAGTAAATGAGGAGCCTGCTTTTTGGGCCAGCTTGCAAAATATTTCCATTTGGGTAGTACTTAGCCCTGAGGACCCGAGCACATAAGGACTCAGGAGTATTGATCAGTCTCCAAACCTGTTTCGATAGCATAGCCAAGTTGAAGGAGTGGAAGTCCCGGAACCCCATCCCCCCTTCATGTTTAGGGTAACACAATTTCCACCATGCAAGCCAGTGCATTTTGTTGCTATTCTCATCATCTCCTCACCAGAATTTAGCAATAGCGTCAGTCATACGCTTGCAAACTCCTTTTGGTATAAGAAACACCGACATTGCATAAATAGATATCGCCTGAGCAACCGCTTTAAGAAGAATCTCCTTACCACCAATAAACAGCAGCTTTTCCTTTCATCCATTTATTCTCTGAATAATTCTCTCAATGAAGTGTTCAAAACAGTCACTTCTATCAGCTCCCACCAGCGCCGGCAAGCCAAGATATTTATCAGAAATATCCTCTGTATCTATATGCAAAGCAGTGCAAATCTCTGCCCTAATGAGGGCATTAGTATTAGGAGAGAAGAATATACTTGATTTAGCCAAGCTTACCAATTGTCCCGAATTAGCACAGTAGGTATCAAGAACTCGTTGTAGGGAAGTTGCATTGTTCATATCCGCCTTCATGAGAATTAGGGAATCATCAGCAAATAAAAAGTGTGAAACTGACGGTGCATTTCTGCACACCCGTATCCCATCCATGCCACCAACTTCTTCTTCATACAACAAAAGACTAGATAAACCTTCCGCACACAGAAGGAACAAATAGGGGGAGAGTGGATCCCCCTGGCGAAGACCCCTGGTCGGGGTGAATCTCTCTGTCTCCTCCGAGTTAAACCGAACTTGGTATCTAACAGAGCTCACACAAGCCATCATCAGTGTTATTCATCTCTCAGCAAAGCCTAATTTTCGCATCATATTTTATTTTTGACTTGATCTACATGGATCTTGATCAAACCTTGCGGTGTAACCCCCCAAGTCTTTTTTAGGGAGCACTTCGAACACCCGCTCTACCTTTCCAAGATGCCGAAGAAAAAGCCCAGCGGCCCAGCCCATGCGAGTCTCCCTCTGTCACTCTCCCCATTTCTTTCCATCTTTTTCCCTCTCTCACCCATTTCAAAACCTCCAAATCCGGCAACCACCGCAGCCCCACGCACCTAGGGTTTGCAACTCTCCTCCTCCCACGCCAGCCGTAGCGACTACGGCGGACCTCGGTCCACGGGATCGTGATGGAGAAGTACGAGAAACTGGAGAAGGTCGGGAGGGCACCTACGGCAAGGTGTACAAGGCGCAGGACAAGGCGACGGGCCAGCTGGTGGCGCTCAAGAAGACCCGCCTGGAGATGGACGAGGAGGGGATCCCGCCCACCGCGCTCCGCGAGATCTCCCTCCTCCGCCTCCTCTCCAGCTCCATGTACGTCGTCCGCCTCCTCGCCGTCGAGCAGGCCACCAAGGGCGGCCAGGCCGGGGGGAAGCACGTCCTCTACCTCGTCTTCGAGTTCCTCGACACCGATCTCAAGAAGTTCGTCGACGCCTACCGCCGCGGGCCCGCCCCCAAGCCGCTCCCCACGGAGGTCGTTAAGGTACCGATTTGAATTCGCCTCTTGGTACGTGTCCGTTCTGAACTCTGAGTTCAGTCTTCGGAAATCTGATGTGTTATAATTTGTGATGAATGGCATTTTTAATGTTGAGAGTGGATCGAAGATAAGAATTTGAACCAACCGATTGTTAGCCAAATGTGAAATTAGAACACCAAAGTGTACTATGAAATTTGTAAGTTAGTCTAAATTATTCATTTTTTTTACTGCAAACTCTAGGCTAGTTGCGGAAGACTACATTTAGGGAATAAGAAGTGCTGTCACGCTTGAAACTCAACTTAGGCATTGAACTGCTGACGGTGTTTTGTATTTTGCATACAACTATCCACACATGTACGGATTTTTAAGTTCAGTTCTTCTTCACACCTTTGATTTGTGGATGTCATAGATACATGGGTCTGATGCGCCATGCGATCATGTCAATATACAAAGAAGATTTTACATAATGAGAAATAGTTCCACGTCATGTTGCTTCCATAGGAACTTATGTACACTGATCTATTTACAAATAGACACTATTTTATGCCCCATATTTATCCATCAACCAGCTGTTCATATATTTCAATGGTCTCTAAAAATTGGTCAGTAGATAGCAGGTAGCGAAGTAAATTCTCCTTTTGATATGTTTGTTTCAGGCTAATGGATAATTTTCTTGTAGAGTTTCCTGTATCAGTTATGCAAAGGAATTGCACACTGCCATGGCCATGGTGTCCTTCATCGGTTGGACTTCTATTCTCTGATTTGTGCTGCCTCCCTTATTATATTGCATTTGTTGCTGATGTGATTTATGCTTATTCCTCCTTCATATCATAGGGATTTAAAGCCACAAAATCTATTGGTTGACAAGGACAAGATGATTCTGAAAATTGCTGATCTTGGGTTAAGCAGAGCTTTTACTGTTCCTATGAAAAGCTACACCCATGAGGTACTGTTTACTTGTCTACTCAACTCCACATAATTTATCAGCATGGTTTAGTAAGTTCCTTATTCATATTCTCTTTTCGTATTGTAGATTGTGACACTTTGGTATAGAGCTCCTGAAGTATTGCTTGGAGCAACCCATTATTCAACCGGTGTTGATATATGGTCCATTGGATGCATATTTGGTACTCCAGTTTTCCTTTTAATCGATTGTATTGATAAACTCATCCTTGTTCTGAATATGCAAGCACACAGTACAATCAGAGCAAAAATACACTAGGGGATGCATGTCTTCTCTTCTGTATGGTCAAATACAGTATTAGTTAATTGGTTTTTTTACCTTACATCAACATAAGTTTCATTTGTTCAAAAAAAGTATAACCGTAGCGGTAATTCTAAGGCTTTAAGCGTATCGATGTCAAGGATCGCGGCTAAGAATCATCTTCAAAATGCTTCTTGTAAAACAAAGCAAGACGAATTCTTTAATTTTGAATTACCTTAAGATTTTGAGCTCTATTCTCACATGTGTTTGGATTTCTGGCCAACTGCTTTAGTTCTTCCCTTCCTCTTCTTAATTTACGATACATATTTTCCCTTTTTATTGAAATTTTCTCCCCATTTATATTTGCTTTAATCTTTCTATACAGCTGAGATGGTCAGAAGACAGGCTCTTTTCCCTGGTGACTCCGAATTACAACAGCTGCTTCACATTTTCAGGTTTTTCTTTCTCCCGCTTGTCGTGAACTGACTAGTTATAAGCCTATCATGATAAAAGTTAGTTGAAGAAAGGTGTGTCAGCAATTATAGAATCCCGCAGTTATTGTGTTGTTCTGTTGAAAACATTCAGTTCCATGAGCGGATGCTTGCTATTTTGAAATTATAACCGAACTTGTGGCAATGTAAGATGTGTGGACTTGTCAAACAGTTAGACCCTACTCCAGTGACTGAAACTTTTGATTGGAATTACTACCCTTCCAGTTTTTCGTGCTTCCCATTTCTTCTATCAATTTATATTGTACTTGTGTTGAGCCATTAACTAAAACTGCTTCTGACAAGGCTGTTGGGAACTCCTACGGAGGAGGATTGGCCTGGAGTGACTGCTCTGAGAGACTGGCATGCTTATCCACAGTGGAAATCACAGAAGATGACTCGTGCAGTCCCGACACTGGAAGAGGAAGGGATTGACCTGCTATCGGTAAACTAAACGACTGATCTGAACTGCAAGCTCTTTATGTCCTCTTTACTAGAAAATTATTCGCCTGTCAACTGAATACCACAATGCTTCAGTAGTTCATTTATCCATGTTTGCCGCATCTTCAGTTCATCAAGTTCAAGTTATGCTTGTCCATCCATTATAATGCACTTCAGTTCGTTTTTTCATTCATTTGCCATGGCTACATCAATTGAGTTCCGACTAGGAAGCAGAATCAGTCCCTAGAATCTTGCTATGATCTCACGATGTTATATTCCTCCCCACACCCTAAGAAAGTGGTGAGCTGACCATTTCCATAACCCGTTCCTTGCAGAAAATGCTCCAGTTCAATCCGGCAAACAGGATCTCAGCCAAAGCTGCGATGGAGCATCCCTACTTCGACAGCCTCGACAAGTCTCAGTTCTAGCAGAAATTTCGGCAAATTGTCCTGCCTGAGATCGATGTCGAAAGCGCACCAGAATTCTGCACCCAGCAATGCCGTGTTGCTCGTAATTGGCTTACCTGCCGCCGTGTCCTAAATCTGCCGCAGCATAATTTGTCTTCACAACTGTGAATTCAAGCCGCTTTGCTGTTCAGATCAGATACATTTGTTTTTTCTATGCTCCATATCGAATTATTTGGTTAGGCGGATTTGCGGATAATCTGTGTTATAATAATAGTTCATCCTTGTTAAGAGGTTGTGCGACGTGGAAGAAATTTTTGATTCGATGAGTAGACCTGGAAGTGCCAGGTCGTAACTAGTTTCAGACAGGTGTGTGTGCTTGATGTTGACATGTAACAGAAGATTCTGACGCTGACGTTTTACCAGCTAAAGCGCGGGAATCTAAAGGTGTATACCCAATAGTAAACATAATGTGAAATCCCTCCTCTGAAATCGCTAACTTTTATTTTTAGGAATATCAGTGCGGTGATACTGCACTTGAATTATGTCACGAAATTAAAAATCTGAAGTTCATGAAACAAAAAAGAAAAGACCAATGCAGCTGCAAATAGTACCTAATTCGGGAAGGATGTAATTTGAGGCCAGTGTTACTGTGAACAATATTCATGAATTTCGATTTCGATTCTGTGACACAGTTGGTGCATGCTGTGTCCAATTTACCAGTTTTCGTTGAAATCCTTCAGAACTTCACTCCCTTTTCTTTTCAAGTTTGCTTCTTCTCCGTTCCCAGGCTTGGAATTACTCTATCCCGAAAGAGCAAGATACGACAGCCTCTTTTGTTTGTTTGTTTTTGTGGCGCCACCCTGTGGTCTGTACATGGTCCATCGTCAAACAGTTCCCCTGCCACCCGCGCCTGCCTACGCCATCGAATTCCCCAAATCGAAATCGAGCTTCCCCCTCCCCGGCTGCTCCCCACCCACAATGGCGTCCTCCAAGCAGCCTCTCACGCCCTCCTCCGCGCACCGCCAGCGCCGCCGCCGCCGGTGCCTCATCGGCAGCCTGTCCGCCCTGCTCGCCCTCGCCCTCCTCCTCCTAATCCTCTTCCTGACCGTCCTCCGCGTCCGCGACCCCACCATCCGCCTCGTCTCCACGGAGCTGGCCGGCGTAGCGCCCCGCTTCGCGCTCCTCCCGGTTCCGTCCCTCCGCCTCAACGTCACCCTCCTCCTCACAGTCTCCGTCCACAACCCGAACCCGGCCTCCTTCGCCTACGCGGACGGCGGCCACGCCGACCTCTCCTACCGCAGCGCCCACGTCGGGGACGCCCAGATCGGCCCGGGCGCCGTCCCGAGCCGCGGCGACGCCGAGGCCCGCCTCGCGCTCACGCTGCAGGCGGACCGGTTCCTCGCCGCCGGGGACGCCAGGCAGCTGGCCGAGGACGTCCAGGGCGGCGCGCTGCCGCTCGACGCCGCCACCAGGGTCCCCGGCACCGTGGTGCTGTTTGGGATGTTCAGGCGGCAAGCCGTGGCCTACTCCGAGTGCAGGCTCGTGCTCGCCGTCGCCGACATGCGCGTCCAGAGCCACGAGTGCAGCGGCCACACCAAGCTCTGATGTTTTTCCCGTCCACCGACGGATCTCGCTCGCCGGAGAAGATTCGACGCCGCGCGCGGCATGGCATTGCCGTAACTAGGGTGCGAGGAGGCGCCACGTGCACAGCCACCCCACGATGGCACACGAAAGTTGGTGTTCCAGACTCGAGGATCGAGCCTCCTACGTTCGTTGTAAATGGGTCTGTGGGATATGGGGATTTGTATGTCTCACACGTATAGTAGTAGATCATGTGTTGTTACCATAGAAGATGCTCTTCGTCGAGTCTTCTTGTTCTCTGCTGCCTTCATCATCAGAGATCGAGCTCGGGCCGAGCATAGTCCGATTCGTTCATCGAAAGACCGAGCTCGGTGTTTGTCGGTTCAGTGAAATAATAAAAAGATTGTCAGCAGTGGGGTTCGAACCCACGCCCTCGTAAGAGGACCAGAACTTGAGTCTGGCGCCTTAGACCACTCGGCCATGCTGACCTGTTTGTTGTTATTTCTACTTTCAGCATATTTGTCCTTTTTATCATGTCCGAAAAAGGAGGGGAAAGTGAGTTTCAGTGCTGTGATGTACTCTATCAGATTGCGCTTACGTCGTGTCTTTACTATTTACTGGACGCAGAATCACCTGTATAGTACCGCAACAAGTAAGCACAATCATCATTCCTCCCTGAGAGGCATGCCCAGCCTGATCGATACAAGAGTTAGAACCATTAAGTTTAACAAATTTGATTCAAGAACCACAGTTCCGTTTCTGGAGCTGCTTGTATTCATTGTGAAAGAAATGGTCCAGGTTTGAAAAAGCGGCAGCGCACACAATTTTCACCCAAAATTCGACATATGTGACAACCATTTTTAGCTTAAACCTGAACCAGTAATTGCCTATGTGCATCATGCCAGTTTCCAAATGTTATCTCAAACCTGCGACAATTTTTTTCCAAATGTACAAAGAGTATCTATCACAGATGGAACCTGCAAGGAACCAACAGGGGACTCTTTGGAGGAGAACCACCCACACAGATTCAGGCTTGTTTCTGTCTTCAGAAAATTCTGAATTTTCAACACGAGTTTCACCGCAGTCAATCATCCTTTGTCCATGGAAAAAGAAATAACATTTGGGGAGATACCATGTCATCATACACAACATTATTTTACATGCAACGTCGAACATACCAAGTGCCGTGAGCACCCCTCGTTGTACTTTGTGTTGCCAATGCTGTCTGGACTTCTCAAATCTTCAGCAGCCGAATTCACGGACGAAGGTGGAAGTTTTATTGATCTTGATGTCGCATTGAGAGATACAACCGTAAGACATCAGTGTCAGCCTTATAGAATTATAAGATGCACACAGCCACTGCCTTGCTGATTACAAATGCTGTGGCGGTGCCATTATTTTCATCAGGCGAGGTAATCATGGTAACCTTGTGACAATGAGTGGCATGCCGAACCCAGGCTCGATAGTGAGCCGGAACAGAGGTGCGTGTCTGTACCCTGGTGACAATGAGAAGGCGAACTTGCTCAGCAGGCGCACGAGCAACACCTTCAGCTCCACCATCGCCAGGTGCTGCCCTGGACAGATCCTTGGCCCGTGCCCAAAAGGCATATACATGTGCGCCGGCTTGCATGCCGCGCCGGCACCGTTTGCGAACCGGTCTGGCCGGAACTCGCCAGCATCCTGGCCCCAAATGTCCTTGTCAAGGTGCTGCACGGAAATGGCAATCTGGATGATTGTTCCTTGCGGGACGTCGAGTCCTCCGAGCTTGATGTCCGTCAGGGCTTCACGCATCATCAGTGACGCCGGAGAGTACAGCCGGATAGTCTCCTGGATCACCATCGTGATCTGGAAAAAAAGGAATGCAATGGTTATGCCAATGGGGTGCCAGTTGTTAAACACTGATAAGTGCACAGAGGGGTGATTCCTCACCGTCTTCAGTCGCCGGAGGACGCCGAAATCGATTGATGTGCGTCCACAGCACACCTCTAGAGCCTCGGCACGGGCACGGTCCTGCCACTCCGGGTGCGTGGCGAGTAACATGAGGCACCAGGTAGCGGTGACCGCCGTGGTCTCGTGACCACCGAAGTACATATTCTTGCAGTTGTCGACGATGAAGTCCTCGGCAGTGCCAGGGTAGCTGGGGCACTGGTGAGCACCATCGATAATCGAGCGCAGAAGGTCATCATGGGTAGTGTACATGCAACCGTTGTTGTTGCTGCTGCTTCCGCGGCTTGCAATATCCAGGATGAGTAACCGGACTTCTCGCTCTAGCTCTCGCATTTCTTTATTGTTTTTGGTTGGTAAATACTTCCTGTAATAACACAAAACCAAAAATTACTTAACATTAATTTAACTTTATCGCAAGACCAGACTAAAATTTGCCCTGTGGCAGCATATTATCATAATTTTATGAGCCAAACTATTTTGGAAACACTTCTGAATATGTGCATCTTGATTTTTTTTTTTTTTGTGATTTATGTATGGCACTGCCATCCGACGTTTCTTATTTACCCAAATCAAGACTTCAATTAGATATTCACAAAGGAAGAATCACATTTTGTTTTCGTTACATTGGATATTATGTACTTAGTTGCTTACTTGCTTACCACAGTGCAGATAGTCCAACAAGTGTATCTCGCTGAGAAATCGCCTTCTGAAGCTGCCTGAGCTTGGAGAATATTACTTCGCCTGTTGCAAAATCACTCCCAAAACATGCCCTCGCGATTACATCTGCTGAGAAGTTCCGCATATATCCATCAACATCTATCTCTCTAATCCCTTCTGAATTGTCAAGTATGCTTTCCCATGCTTCCAACAATGGGACAGAAGCTTCCACGATTAGTCCTATCATGGCCTGCAAACATCATTTTTTGCAACTGTAATTTTCTTCTGAAATGCAACTATGACGTTTGACCATATTTTCAGGATTCAAACCCATGTTTAACCATTGAATTAAGCAAATGACAGCACCTTAATCTTCTCCATGAAGAGCTCCGGTGCAATGATCTTCCTCTCATAGGCCCATATATCGCCACTAGACATCAAGATGCCTTCGCCAAAGAGTGGTCTGCGAGATTTCAGTAGAAAACGAGGCTTCCCGAGCTCTGATGGTGTACAGTGGCTCATGTCCTTGACCATGCCAGGGTCAGAAACATACAGAATCTCCACAGTTCCTGTTGAATAGAGGAACACCGACCCTATGCAAAGTTCACAATCCAATAGCATCGCCATAAGAAGAATGAACACACATGAGCAATAGATCATAACAACGTATTCTGAATATTGTTTAGACTAAGTTTTTAGTTGCATAGTAAATATTTGTTAGCAAAATAGATCTAGAAAACTTCTATAATACTTTATACTAGACGAAATTTCCATAGTATACAAATTAGCTGGAAAATGTAGGGACGTCATACACAAAATGAAAAAACAAATGAAGAATCATGGCAGGGATTAATCAACATCTATCAATCACTTCACGCATTTTGTTAAGTGTTAGTTGAACAGCACCTTCATAGAACAGGACAACAAAATGTATAGAGAATCACTTGGCTCTAACAATACTCCAGATTAACACTAGTATTGTACTCAATGTTCAAGGAATTATTGAGTTCCTTCATCTATCTGAGATTGTCGATGACACCACATTTGTGCCAAACTGGAGGCTTAATCCATCTGAAGATTCTCGGCATGTGGGCAGTATACCACGAAGTCGGCATACTCAGCACTCTTCGCTGGACTTTGGAATTACCGCTGTGGCGTTCCATCCTTCCTGTCTGGGCACCACTCTGGTGTAAAATTTTAGGGTGCACAGAACATGTAACTGAGTACAATGTAGCTTTGTCTCTTTGTGACAATACGGTTGTTAGGGTGTATCCCTAACTTTTTAATACTGGAATATGCCAATAATAGTCATTTTCTCTAACGAGGTTTGCTAGATGTAAAACCTTATGCCGTGTTGACTTTATTTATATGCTGGGCCAAAGCCTTCTGTGAAAAAAAAATTGCTAGTAGTGAAAAGCATACTGGAACAGTACATCCGAAGAATAATGACATCTGTGAGCCATCTAATCTATAAATATTACAAACGGTTGCCAAACAAAGAACATATTTTTACTGTTAATGAAGACCAAGAGAAAGTGTGGTTTGACGGCCATTGTACAAATTTTCTTTAGAGCTGCTTCTCAAAAGAAAACTAGATTGACAAACAAATTGACATTGGCACCTTTCCCATATAAAATAAGCCTTTTTGTCGAAAATAACATCTTTGGAGCTGCTTCTGCAAGCTACTTTTCGGTGTAAAGGTCTATGGTATCAGAAAAAACTCCCTAAACTTGGATCATCAGATGATCACGAGCATGCATGAATCTGATTGGCACGCTAACATAGAAATACAAGATAAAAAAAATACACGGATGGAACTTCTGAATAAGTACATACCATATGTTTCTCTCCAGAGAAGCAAGTGAGGGAAGAGGGTGTTTATGTAGTTATTGGTGTCTTGCTTCTGCGCAGGCGCTAGGTCTTGTCGGATCCTCTTCATCTCCTGGGTGTTTCCATAGAGCAAAGAAGGTCGGGGACCCCTTACACCCTTCTTCATCCACGTTCTTCTGATCCTCTCTGGCCTTAGCCATAGGATGCCACAGATGTATAACAGAGCTAACCCAAGAAGAACGGGAAGAACCAGAACTAGCAGATTAGGTTTCTCCATGAGACAATGGGGGAGAGGCCGAGAGGGGGAGACTGGTCAAATTAATATGCCAGATAAGTGGCTACTAGTTTATGTCCAATTAATACACTGTGTACCCTAGTAGCTTTTGATTCGCTTTAAACTTCTGACTATATCAATGATGCTGTTTGTCTTCTTTCTGTGAGTATAGACTACTTTCACATTTTGGCATGTAGTGGCAGTCTGCTCCCCAGCTTATCTTTCAATGCATGTTGTTCTATATAATTTGACCATCTCTCATTTTAGTCACACAACTTAAAAAAGGAGGGGAAATGAAATAATGCAATAATAGTTACCTCACCATACACCCTGGCTAATTTCCTAAAAGGAGGCAAACTGGAGGCGGATCGAGTCATCATAGAACAGAAGTTGACGAGGCACAGGCAAGCAGAACTTCAGAAGGTAATATAACATATAGAAAGTTGAACAATAAGCATCAGTACATGGTTTGATGAACTTGCATAGTGGTGGCAAAGATAGGTGAGTAGACTCGATTACAAGAACATCTACTTGGATCCATCCTCTCTGTTTAACCAATACAATTTGGTCAACATGACGGGATTGCTGCAGGTGCTGCTTGGTGCCAACTGCTCCATCAAAATCAGACTCTGGAGAAGGATCTAGTCATCTGAATCCCACTGATCCGTTCCTGGGGTCAGTATCTGTATCTATGTTCAGGTAACTCTCAGGGGTGATGCTGAACATAGCGATCTAGACAAATACGGAATAAGATGGCTGCTGCCGCACAGCCGTCGGAGAATCAAACATTTGCTTCATGATCCTGTTCTTACACAGGAAATAGGAACATCAATGCGGTTATGCAGCACATTATTACAATACCCTAAACCAGATGGCTATGACAATCAAATCATGGAGATTGGATCAAATCGGATAAGCATCTAGTTACACAAATCAAACTAAATAAATAGTTTGACCGATCCTACAAGATAAGGACCAACCTATCCCAGATTATTCCCCTCGCTTCCTCGGCTTTCCTCGTCGATTCAACAGCTAAATTTCTGGTACTATACGGATCAATATCTCCGAAGAAAAGATAGACTAAAAGCCATCCCATTTTGCGCAACACAGTTGGGGACAGATTCACGCAAGGCAAGGGGGAAAAATAAGTAAAAGCTACACTAGTTTAAGCAGCAGAGGCACTGAGACAGATTCCGCTCCACAAAACGAGCTGAGTAAGTTTACGCTGAAAATCTAGAGCCGGGGGGAGCTCCACAATGGAGTCGAGTGGATTCTGGGTGACCCTTCGCCGGAGGAAGAAGACGGCGGAACGTAGTGACCTTTTTTGTTTTTTTAAATTTAAACCTCCATATATTAGGTCAGCAAGCCCGGCTCATTAAAACCCTGCCAGTCCCTTTCGGTACCCTGGTTAGGGAAAGAGTGCGTCTGAAAACTTGCCGCCTCACCACAGTCACATCGTTACATCGTGTATAATTGTGCTAAGAAGGAAACTAGGGGGTTCATCGACCCAATTACAAGAATTCCTAGAAATGAAACTAGATTTTGCTAGTTCATGGGCCACCTGATTAGCTTCCCTCGGACAATGCATGTACTGAACTCTATCGATAGCCACAGCAATGTCGACACAGTCAGCGAAGATCACTGCAGCTTCGTTCCACCAAGCTTCTTCTCCTCGACATGCCTCAATTGTTTCAAGAGAGTCCGACTCCATAACAACATTGTTGCATCCTTTACTTGCCGCAAAAGAGAGGCCTTCCTTCATTGCCAAGGCTTCCGCCATTGATGCAGATGCAACATAAGGAAGGAAGCAAGTTTTGGCAGCAACAAATCCTCCTTTGTAGTCTCGCATAATCACCCCTATCGCCCCTTCATGGGCATCTTCATGAAAGGAGGCATCGACATTAATTTTCAGCTGACGAGGAAGTGGTCTAGTCCAATGTTCCCTAGTTTCTCCTTGCTGTTTTGCACCTGCACGGGCAGCACACGCCGTAATAGACAGAATCGAATTCCTGCATTTGTGAATAGGCGGAACATCCTCACCGTGGGTTCTTCTGCGACGAATCCACCATAAGTACCAGCATGTGACCGCCACTGTCTCCTTCAGATCAATGTAATCAATCCCTGGAACAGAATTGTTACTACTCCGTAACAGGCACTCAAGGACAGCTGAGCCAGCACGGTCTGCATGCAATGCCTGATCTATGATTTCATGTAGGCCAATCGATGTCCAAAGTTCTGTAGCACTAGGACATTGAAAAAGGAGGTGTAAAATATCTTCCGGCCCTTGGTTGCAAATCGGACATTCACCACTAGTACCAATATGTCGATTAGCCAAAATGCATTTCAGTGGGAGGATGCCGTGGAGAGCTCTCCATACAAATATCTTTACTTTGCTTGGGATTTTCAGTTTCCATAGGGTTCTCCAAATGGGGTTAGTTGCCGAGCCACCTGGCAAAGCCAACTGAGAAGATCTAGGCCCAAATTGATGTTTCCACTGAAGATGATAACCAGACTTAACTGTATAGCGACCATGTGTAGTATGTTTCCAGGCAATAAAGTCGTCAAAACCTTGAATATTCAGTGGTATTCGCAAAATACTTCTCACATCCGTAGGGTAGAAATTTTCAGTTAGGAGGATCTCGTCCCAGGTTCCCGTGATGGGATTAATCAACTCGGACACTTTCGTGAATACAGTAGTTCCACGAGGCGATATAACTTTGCCGTCCCAGCTAGATGGTATCCATTGATCTTGCCAGATGTTAATCTGTTCACCATTGCCCACTCTCCAAATCATACCTCGTTTAAATGTTGCAAGGCCAGCCAACAAACTTTGCCAAGTAAAAGAGGAGCCTGCCTTAGGGCCAGCCTTCAAGATGTCACCATTGGGGTAGTATTTTGCTCTCAAGACCCTTGCACATAGTGAGTCTGGCTCCTGTATAAGCCTCCAAATTTGTTTAGCCAACATAGCCAAATTAAAGGAGTGGAAATCGCGGAAACCCATACCTCCCTCGCACTTCGGGAAACAAAGTTTCCACCATGCAAGCCAGTGCATTTTGTTGCTGTTTTCGTCATCCCCCCACCTGAATTGGGAGATGGCGTCCATCATCTGTTTACAGACTCCCATAGGTATTTGAAAAACCGACATAGCATATACTGGTATCGCCTGAGCTACAGCCTTAAGAAGAATTTCCTTCCCACCGATGGATAATAGTTTTTCCTTCCATCCGTTGATCCGTTGGATTATACGTTCCACAAAATTTAAAAAACAGCGGAAGGAAAAAAGGATACGTGGGGGCTGCTCTAATCGGCCCATAAGGGAAAACCGGCCCACTCTGTGTGAGATACGGCCCAGCTCCAGTTCCTGATGGTCGCCGGCACCGTTCGACTCTCTCTGCCACCACCGTCCAGCCGGAGCGCGTCGACTTCCACGCCGCCATCGCGCCCAGTACGAAGAATCTGCAGCATCTAAATGGCGAAAGACAAGTTCCGGTACGAGTAGAGCAATGGAATTCGACGAGAAGTCGTAGGAAATACGATCCACGGTGGCTCATTGTCATACCTATACAATGATACTCACTTCGTCCCAAATTAGTTACAGAAATATCTAAGTATTTATATGTATTTTAGTGTGTAGATACATACGCATTTAGATAAATCTGCGTCAACTAATTTAGAACGAATGGAGTACTAAGTTTCGGCTACCTCTGTTAAATAGAGCAAGGCGTATGCATTTAGTCAAAATCATATCTTACAAAATTTGACCAAATATATACAAGTAATACCACAAATAATAATTTTGGATGCATGCATTATGAAAAAATTATTTACGGTGCATATTCATATGAATTTGGTATAATAGATATTCATATTTTTATCTAGAAATTTTATCAAGCTTACAAACATTGACTTTAATTGCATGGTAGCCTAACTAATGGAGCCACCCGTCGCAAGTAAATTCCAGAAGGTCAAGAGTATGATGGGAAATAAACCAATCGCCCTGAGAGCACACTATAATCTTGAACTCTAAAGTCGGGTAAATTTAAACAAACTCCCTAACTCTCAAAACATGCTGGCATTGCCATACACTCGTCGGACAATTTCAAAACAAGTTTGACAGTTTAGTAGTGGTTTTAGAAGGACTGCACATACATTCCTGCTATATCACTTCTGTGTCATTCAAAAGTTGACAAATAAGAAATCACTTGGCAGATGGGGAATTAGACATCGCCTCTCGATTTATGCGGATGATGTGGCGATGTTCATTAGGTCGTGTGAAGATGAGTTAGCAGCAGCCAATGCTTTATTGCGTTGCTTTGGGGATGCATCGGGTCTGATTACTAATCTGGCTAAAAGTGTCATTATGCCCGTCAAATGTTCTGAAGAAAGTCTCACGGAAATCTTGCCTGCTTTCCCATGTCAGTTAGCCCAATTCCCATGCAAATATTTGAGGCTTCCTTTGTCCCCCAAAAGTCTGAGGAAAATGGATTGGCAACCACTGTTGGATGAACTGGCCCGACGTCTCTCAGCCTGGCGCACGGCGATGCTCACGGAAGGAGGGCGCCTGATCCTTGTGTCTTCAGTTCCGATGATGATCTCTGTATACCACATGCTGTCGCTCGATCTGCCTCCATGGGTAATCCAGACGATTAATAAAATCTGCATGCGCTTTTTCTGGAAAGGATCAGAGGATGCAAAAGGGGGAAATTGCAGGGTTGCATGGCAACAGGTCTGTAAACCTAAAAGCTTGGGCGGACTGGGACTTCACAATTTACAGATGCTCAATGATGCACTGCGGATTAGATGGTACTGGATGGAAAAAGTCGGTCCTTTGCGTTCTTGGAATGGGTTGCAGTTCAAGTTATCCGACAAAGCAGAAGCTATGTTTGTGGCGGCTACTGAGTGTACAATTGGGGATGGTCGGTTAACAATGTTCTGGAGGGATCGTTGGTTGAATGGACAGAGCGCTAAGGAAATCGCACCAGATTTAATCCCCTTTGTATCCCCGCAGACTGCCTTGAGGATGACAGTGAATCAGGCTTTGGAGAATGGAAATTGGATCAAGAACATCAAGGGTACTCTCTCGGTGCCTGCCATTGTGCAGTTTGTCAGGCTCTGGTAGACTATACAAGCGGCGCCGGCTCTAACTGGCACTCCAGATCAGTTCCGTTGGTTGCTAACGGCTAATGGTGTGTATTCGGCAAGATCGGCATACCAGGGTTTTTGGCTTGGTTCTATTGCTGCCGATTATGCAGAGTTGATTTGGGGCAGTGGGGCTCCTTTAAAGGACAAACTGTTCATGTGGCTAGCAGTCAGGAACCGATGCTGGACATGCGCCAGGTTTAGTGAGAAAGGTCTCCAAGGGCCGCTGCGCTGCTTATTTTGTGATCAACTACCAGAAACGATCGATCACCTAATGGTGCAATGCCCCCATATCCGAGCTATGTGGTTCAGGGTTTTGTCTGAATTGGGCTTCGGACAGTTCACACCCACCCAAAACAGTCTGCTATACTCTTGGTGGTGTGATCTAAGCAGCTGTGAACCAAAGCAGAGAAGGAAAACATTGACCACAACTGTTATTGCTGCTTGTAGAGTCTTTTGGTTAGAGAGAAATAGTCGCCACTTCGATGGAAAATTCGATTCAGAAGATAGAATTTGTAATAGAATCAGAGAGCTATTGCAGCTGTGGCAGTTAGCAGCACAACCTGCAGGGAGAGGGGAGGAGTAGCCTCTGAGTGTGTTTTAGGCGGTTTTTACGGTGGTTTTCGGACCTTGTAATAACTCTTTCCAATCTTAATGTCATGACATGCATTTCTTATGCATGTTCTTGAAAAAACAAATAAGAAATTCAGTATTTTCCATGATCTACAAATTGGAGTTGTCCTTTCTGTCCTTGTATTGAATCTATCGACCATCTTCTTTTTGCTTTCCCTGTCGCAAGTTTTGTTTGGCTTGTTATCAAAGAAGCTGTGGATATGCCCCACGGTTGATTTCCGACATTATTTCCTTGGTTAGAAATCGGGAGAAAAATAGTTTTGATTTTGTTTGGGTGGGAGCTGCTGCCACGACGTGGTCTCTATGGACCATTCGGAATAAGCTGATCTTTGATGGGAAGGTGCTGAAGAAGTCAACTGATGCAGTTTTTTGGGTCATTTTCTTTCTACAGTCTTGGAGTCCGCTTTGGGGGATCGTATGCAGCTGGTGATCGACTGGGCTATTGAGTAAGTGAAGCGCAAGATCAGTATGATCAACAGGAGAAGCAGACGAGGATGATCTCCATTTTACTTTTCTTTGTAATTGTCTGCATAACGGTTTTAGAACTTGTTTCCCGTGGGGGAGTGTTTTGTTGTTTTGTGTCCTCGTGGATTGTAAGGCGTATATGCCCTCTGGTAAAACTGGTGGGTTTTTTTTTGCGGGATGGTAAAACGGGTGGTTCCCAGGTTGAGTTTGTAAACATTAAACTTTCTCTTTCTATATAAAGCAGGGCCTCTGGCCTGTTCATCTAAAAAAACTTATTTTCCATGATATTTTGAGAGAGAGAGAGAGAGAGAAAAGTAAATTCAGTAATTTGAAGCACGACCGAGAGAATGAGTTAAGAGTTCAGAAGGATTTTCTAGAATTTCTAAAAAATGAATCTAGGTTTTCTTTTGTCAAATAACAGGTTAATAGCTCCATTTCCAGCAAAATCCTACCCGGAAGAAATAGCGCACGTATGCCACGTGAGAAAATACGGAGCAGATATGGACGCCGCGGACCTGTCGTCCTAGTTTTGTCCGTGCCCAAGCCCAAACGTGCGAGCAGTGCAAACGTGGGAAACACCGTCAAGCAAGCCACCTGCAAACCCAAACGTGCCGCTACTTCCGGCGAGCCGAGCCCAACCTCGTCGTCGCCCTCCTCCTCCTCCTATAAATCCCACACGCGGCAGTCTCATCCAGTCCATCCATTGCAGCACGCAGTCAACGTACCAACACAACGAAATCCGGATCCAAGCTCTCCTCGATCGATCTTCTGTTGGCGCGCTCGTAAAACCATGGCTACCATCGCCGGAGGAGCGGAGCTGCACCTGCGCGTCCCATCGCTGGCGCGGCGGCGACGAATGGCGTCGATAAGGTTCGCCGGCGTGCGCGGGGCGGCGACGGCGAGGCCGGCGGGCGGGGCGGAGGAGGACCACTACCGGACGCTGAGGCTGGCGCCGGGGGCCACGAGGGCCGAGGTCAAGAAGGCCTTCCACCGCCTCGCGCTGCAGTACCACCCGGACGTCGCGCGCGGGCGTGACGGCGACGACGGCGGCGTGGACTTCCAGCGGATCAACGTGGCGTACCAGACGGTGATGGGCAACGTGCGGGAGGCGGAGGCGAGGCTCGAGCACTGGCGCGCTCGGTACGGCCTCGCCGATGAGGACCTCGACCGGTACCGCCGCTGCCTCAACGACGAGGACCAGGACGACTGGTTCGCTGACCTCTGAATCCTGAAATGCCCCGCGCGTGCACGCTGGCTGTGCTTCTCGCCATGACATGATAGACAGAGGCGGCACTACTGTAAATTTGTGAGATGTCACTGTATTACTTTCTCCCCTGTTTTTATTGTGGGGAAAAGGGATACAGAAATTTCATCCAGGGTCCTAATCTTCTGTCTAAATTGTGTTGTACTCCGTACTTGGGACAGTTTATTGTTTTTCACCGTTATAAATATAAAATCGTGGGAGAATCTTTAACGGTTTTGCTAATTCTCAATCTAATGAGAATTAGCTTAGTTCTCATTCGCATGACGTCATCGGTTGCAAGTGGACTTGCAACTGATTTGGATCATTTGATTTGCTTCGTGATTCGTGTATCAGTTGCAAGTCAACTTGCAACTAGGATTTGATGACGTCATGCGAATGAGAATTACCTTAATTCTCATTCGACTGAGTTGCAAGTGGACTTGCAACTACTCTCGACCATTTGATTTGCTTCGTGATTCGTGCTAATCATGAGTTGCAATGACTTGCAACTAGGATTGATGACGTCATGTGAATGAGAATTAAGCCAATTCTCATTCGACTGAGCGCTAGAGAGACCCGATCTTTAATCTAAATTGTGGCTCAGGATTGAACGCCTCCTTCGTTTTCGGTGATGGTGGCACTGTTATGGATGCTCAAACTTGCCTCTTTTTGAAACTTAAGAACAAAAAATAACCTTATTTTAAAAATAATTTTAAATCTAACACTTTTTCATGACATCCTACCCAAAAGCATCGTGATATAAGATCATGACTTTTCTGCCAATGGCCCTAAACATTCGCCATGAATCTGTTGACCAGGGAGCAATATAGTTAAACCTTGACAAATTCGAGACAGACCTCACGAAATAAGGCTAGATTTGAAACTATTTTCGGAATAGGATTAATATGTGTTGATCTTTCGAAAAGAGGCTAGTTTGTCTTATTGATTATGTGAAGTGGTCCCCCCTTGCATTTTCTGATACAACAAATGTTATCTCCTTCTTTGCTTCCCTATACAAGCTGACTAGCTAAACAATGACTGTGATTGTGCATATATTATCTACCACACCGAAGCAATTGATTTCAAACTATGTTTAGCATGTGCCCCTGCGTGACCAAAAGATGTTTGGAACCCAACTTGATTCAGATCTGCGAGGATATGCCTTTCTTCGAGAAAACATAAAAACTATGCTTTTCGATTCATTGATAAAGAGAATAGTTTAGTAAAACCCAAAGGGCCACACGAGAAGATACAACGTCACACCTATACTAGCTAGGTCACTGGGAATACTGAATAGTGCTGCAAGGGCACAAGGCCCGACCCTCCTGTTGTCGCCAATGATTTGGCTTCCCTCTTGATTGTGTGGAACAGAGTAGCGATCTCGGCTAACGGGTCGTCGAAGATGACCATGTTGCGTTGTTTCCAAAGCCATCAAGCCGCAAGCAAATGTGCCCTTACATGTCGCAGTAGGAGTGTAGGACATGAGTGGACGGCCATCTACCACCGGCCCACAAACTTGTCCGTGGCCACGGGGATGCGTGCAGACGACCGAAGCCAGGAGAGAATTTAGAGCCATGTGATCCAGTAGAAGGGGGAGTCAATGAGGATATGATCCATCGTCTCGCTAGACTAATCACATAGTACGCAATACATATGATGTTGAAGTCCTCGATAGGCCAATATGTATGTAGTTCAACAACGGCCCCGACTTGCCAACCACATGAAGAATTTGACCTTATGAGGTGTCCCAAAGCTTCCAGGTGAGCTTCCACGAGGTCGATGACACCAGTCCTTAGAATAGAGCCTTACAACAAGATTTGGACGAGTAATTGTCATCCGCCGTCCATCGCTATGTTAGCAACCCATTACATATCATGGGCCGATGCTGTGGGCCGTGGCCCAACCATCGTCACACACGGCTGCTGGGTCGCACAAGCTACAAATATACACAGAGAAGCAACGGAGAGAGGCATCCAGTTGGATCACGGCAAAGGCACGGCACGGCACGGCGGCTCTTCCTCCCACCTGGCTCTCTTCTCCTACCTCTTCATGCTTTTGCTTTTCAGCACCTTGTGCTTGTATCTCGATGAACTAGACACTTGATCTATATCCTGAATCCAATATATGTGAGAGTAGTGTCCCGATCCACTGTGTAGTTAACAAGTGGTATCAGAGCCAGCATTGCCATGCCTGCCTGGGGGCTTCCTAGGGGGATGGGATGTTAGGGCTGCTGTTGACTAGTGGAGGCTGCTCAAATTTAGTCCCACCTCGCCTAGGGGAGGAGGCCACACTCAGCTTATAAGGGAGAGATTCCTCCTCCTTTCAGTCCGGCCTTTGGGATGGAATGGGCTCTCCTCTTGTAGTTGGGCCGTGTGAGCATAAACGTCTAAAACTAGACCGAGTGCTGGGCTAAATCTGAGTGGACGCTAACATCTGGTATCAGAGCCAGGTTTTGCATGGGATGGCTCTGATACCACTTGTCCTACACCTGAAGCTGTTGTCAACTGTGCTTATTGGCCTAGGAAATTTGTCACTATACTACAGATGCAAGTACGAGAGCAAGATGTCTATCGATACATGGCTCTATGGCTAGTTCCAGGATTATTTTTCTTGGCTGCTCCAACCATAAGCTCATGCATCCTTGTTTTGTTCTTGAGTAATATGCTGGTGATTGACATCTTCAGAACCTGAGAATATTGACTCACCAAGCTACTGTTTGTATCATTGAAGGGGTATTGACACAGCGGGATCCGGGACAGCAAGTAGTTCTCTCTGATTTCTCCAAAGTTTCATGTTCCCAAACTGTTCATGATATTTGTCTCATGAAGCTAACGTTTCAGAGTATATGTTTTGACCATATCTTGCTTACAACTCACAAGCCACGTCCAACAGCTCAAGGTATGTGTACGAAGTTGCCAATTTGTGAGTCATCTAATAGATCTTGCTGTTGTGATATCCACGGCTTAGACTTGCATAGGACCATCATTTTGACTGACAGCGACAGTCTATTCCATACTAGTACTGTTGTTTTGCATGTGGGAAAAAATCTTGGAACTGGCAATTTGCGTATTGTGCAATCAGTCGTGGTACTCTGCTCCTTATCTGGTCTGCTCCTCTGAAAGACATGGATTTATGGTGGGTTGCAACAGTTTTCACTGCAAACGTGAACATATTCAGTGATGGGTTTTCCGTGAAGATGGATGTTACTTGTTCAGTACAACCAAAAACCATGCTGACTCATGCATATCATCATAGAAATTTCAGCTAGGAGCAATTGGTTCAGATAGCTCACGGAACTTGGTTTCCTTTGCAAATTGGTGTTACTCGTCTTGCAGTTCACAGTAATTGTCCTGTTGACCCTAAGCTTGATCTGGGAACAAATACCACATGGAATTATGCTTACAAGTACTGCATGATGGTTGTGAATAACAGTGCTTTCATAAACCTGAAATTGTTGCGACAGTCGGATGACATACACCTGCGGTTGTGGCCACTGCACATATTTTCTCCTGAGGATGAGTTCATTTCCAAGTCTGGCATATTTGCGCCTGTGATATTGCAGACTGATTGTCATTGGTGTAACTTCACGAAGGTTCAGTGGCTCTATTTTTTGTTGTGTGATATACCAGAAGCTGATTCATCTAGCCTGGCAATTTGTGAGTTGTTGCTACTGCACCATCAGGACATGATTCATTGGCAGATTGTGTGGCAACCTTGTGCTCATGCTTGTCTCATTACGATTGAGCTGTCACATACACATAACGAGTGTCGCTACTTCTTATGCGGGTACCGGGCAAGGCCTGCATTGCTCTTGTTTCTGGAGTTTGATCGACAAGCAGTCTTTCAAGGAGGGAGGCATGCACTGAACTCTCCTATTTGTTACCTCCTCCATGACAACGACATTGACTTCCTCCACTCTCTGGACTCTAATGGCCTCGAGGTAATGCAAGTTCCATGGACCCCGGCGGCTCAGAGCTTCTTCGTTCCTCTACAACCACGACTTGGGGTCAAGCCGTATTTCAAGGAGGGAGGGGTGTTAGCAACTCATTATCATGGGCCGACGCTGTGGGCCATGGCCCAACCACCGTCACACACGGCTGCTGGGTCGCACAAGCTACAAATATACACAGAGAAGCAACAGAGAGAGGCATCCAGTTGGATCACGGCAAAGGCACGGCACGGCACGGCGGCTCTTCCTCCCACCTGGCTCTCTTCTCCTACCTCTTCATGCTTTTGATTTTCAGCACCTTGTGCTTGTATCTCGATGAACTAGACACTTGATCTGTATCCTGAATCCAATATATGTGAGAGTAGTGTCCCGATCCACTGTGTAATTAACACGCTAGAGCATGAAGTCTAGCGTGGTTGTGAGTTGTACCCCGTGAACCAGTCGCCAGACTTGGATGTACTGCCATGTCTCTGCGGTGACCCGGCATATCGGTGCATGTTGTACTGCGTCAGTCGTTTAGCATAAAACTCATGGACACCGTTGTACGGACATTACATCTCACATAGTACAACAGAAAAATTACATGTCCAACATTACATATTAATTATTACAAGTGAAAGGTGTACAAAAGTTACAACTTCCTCCTATCACAAGTGAGGAACTCCAGTAATTAACCACTTGCATAAATACATTATTACTAGAACTACAATATTAAACACCATGATAACTCAACATCTAATTGATGCTAAACTATGGCTGCTCGGCTTGTACAATCAATAGACCCTACTAAATTGATGCCTCCTGTCGTGGTTTTGTCACGGCAGATGTTACCGGGTGGTAACTTGAGATTGGAGGCAAGGCAGTCATAGCGTTCGGGAGATTGTTTAGCTCGCTAGGGAAAAAGGATGTATCCTGTTGATACCCGATGACGTAGTTACCTGCGTCAAAAGAATATGGGTTAGGTTGAGACTCCAAGTGCAGAGTGTGTAGTAAGTGGAAGACGTGTTTTCCCCACGAGGGGTGACTCGAGGGTTTAATATCAAACTCTCGGGGAATCAGTAGTGAAGATTTATCTTTCTATCCTTCTTTTGGTTACCTACAAAACAAAGTAAATGTTTTGGTCATCAACCTCACCTAGTGGTTGTCAAGCACAAGGTGTGAGAATGATATCAAGATAATATGCAATGCAAACAAGAAATAAATATGCAATGGTGGTAAATAAATATGCAAGGATGGTGGTAGCAATGATAAATGATATTTTTGGGTTTTATATGATGAATGCAAGATGTAAAAGTGTTTTTGTATTTTCGGATTTTTAAATGGCAGAAAATGGTAAAGTGGTAAAAGTTGTTGGAAAGGTGTTTCTTATGATTAAAAATGGACCGGGTACATGGTTTCACAAATGCACTCTCTCTTTAATAAAGTGGTAGACAATGGAACATAGAGTTGACATATGAGATTGCAACACAACAGTTTAATGACAAGTTATAATTATATGGGCATCATGTCCTAACATAGAGACCTTTTTTGGTTATTAGTCTCTCTTATACTCCACCAAGATGCGAACTAAATCATAACACCTCAGTAATTAAGATAACTCAGAGTATAGCAATAAGTATCATGACATGAAGTTAAAATAAGAACATGCTAGATCTAGTCATGGAGGAAGTGGCAATGATCACACCCACACCTCCGGCAGCATGGTATTTTTCTTTATCCCTAGTGAGGCAACAAAGTAAGGTAAAACACCCAAGTGGATCGCAGAACTTTCTCTCACGTACACTGCACTAGCCACCCCCCGTTACTCCAACTAATGCACACGTTCCCCCTCATGCGCTCTCATAAACATGCTTGATCATGACAAGTAAATAAGAACGGGGTACATAATATGCATCTACTTTCATAACTGAAACAAAACCATTGCAATCTCAAACATATATTAACTCATAAAAAGATCCACCACAAAGGTATTACATAGATGACCGTAATCATGTTCAGCAGCTCATACGGTACTAATTAGTGAAGCTCAAGAGAGAGATACATAAGTTACTTCCACAAACCCATAGTCCAGAGGTGGACTACTCCCTCTTCATCATGGAGACGGTGGAGAAGTCATTGGAGAAGATGGAGACCACGCCGGCAGCGCCCCGCCGGAGTTTTCCCCTCCAATCTGCAACTCCAGGTCTCTGTTTCGTGGTTTCTGTGTTTCTGCGGCGCTCCTTCCAGAGAACGTCGGGGGGCTATTTTTATAGTCGGTTTTAGGTCAAAACCGAGTCGGTGGAGGAAAGATCAACGGCAACGGAGCTCCGAGGCCCAAAAGAGGGGGTCCCACGCGGCCCAGGTACCTGGCCGCGTGGGCCCACTCAACTTCGGCCTCCGGCTTCCTTTCGTGCGCTTCCTTGGCTCCTACGCTTTGTTCCTTCCAAAAACTGATGCCCGTAAAATATTAGGTCATTTGGACGTCGTTTGGGTCCCTGAAACATTAAAATATAGAAAACAGGGTTTTCTGACTGTGCAGGGTTAATTCCATAAAAATAGGAAACATACCAAATATTCCCAAAATCATTATAAAACAGTGATATAACCCTTATATGATGCAAATATGACTGGAATATAAGTAAAATAATGCAAAGTTCATGTATGCATTTTACATGCATCACCTGGTTCAGCCTCTCCATTGGAGATAAAGACCTACTTCCAGCCTGGTGTTTCTTTACTCTGATATCGATCTCGATCACCCGGCGGATAACAACACCGGCGGGTTCCGAGTCTAGGTTACAAAGGTTCTCTCGCTGTCAGCTTGTACGTCTCGTCTGTTCTCTAAAGTTCCCCCTGTTCTATGACCCAGGAGCCGGTTTATATAGATACCCGGGTCTCCTGGTCGATTACAAGGTAAGGCCGGGTCACGCCCGAACTCGGAGTCCTAACCAAAGTCTAGCTCATCTATCTTGGCCTCCAAGTCTCGCATACCGCCTCCGGGTCTTCTAGAACCTCCCTTGTTTACACCGGGTTACCGACAAACTCCTCGGTCCATCAATGTAGCCCGGCCCAGGATGTTCCGGTGGGCCTTGCCAGTCTTTCCTCCTGGCGGGTCATAGTTTCCCTGTCCTTGGGCCTACCGGGTTATCTTTCCCCCAACAGTAGCCCCTAGGATGATTTGAACTCCAAGTTGGCGCGCTTATTCAACCTATGACCATAGCTTTTGGAGAAGAGCCGCCATCCTTGTAGTTTAGATTATCCTCCTGAAATAAAAACTGGTTAACAAAATAATATGCCGGGTTACATTGCTTCTTTTTGCTTTGAGTGGCTTTTGCTCATAGTTTCTTTCATAACCCGGTTCCACGATTTCTGGAACATTGGTCAAACTTGTCAGAGAATATTCTCCCCTGAATCTCGGTCGGTTAACATTCCTTATCTTATCTTATCTCTCTTCTTTTTACCATTTTACCCCTAGGTCAACTCTGACCGCGGTTATAAATAGTGGGACCCAGGGTAAATGCATTCACTTTCCCCGTCCAGCCGCCACTTCGTCTTCAACCTCGAGACACAGAGCTCAAGAACCCTAGAACGCGAGTTCTTGAGCACCCGAAGCTCAATCCAGCCGCATCTCCTCAAACAAGGTACATCCACCCTTGTTTTTAGTGTAGATTTCATTTATCTGTAATCCGCACCACTTTTTCGCTCATCTCCATGTCTTTCTTGATCTAGATCTGTACTCATTGAATCTGGCCTTTTCAGCTTCTTCAAGCTCTTAGCAATGGGGAAAAAGACTACGGCGAGGGGATTGAAGAAATCAGCCGGCGGCGCATCTAGCTCCGCCGCACCCACAACTCCGGCACCGGTGAACTGGACGAAGTCCACCGTGACAGAAGCTACTCTCCAGAAATACGTGGGCTATGGCGAGGTCCCGCCCAAGGAAGAGATCCAATGGCGCGCGGCAGGCGAGGAGATCCGCCCCAAGCCAAAAGAAAATGAGATTGTGGTACTTCTTGATCACGTAACCCGGGGGCTTCGTCCGCCGGGTTCTCTATTTTTTCGCCGGGTTATGTCATACTACGGTCTCACTCCTTTAGACATAGCACCCAATTCCCTTCTGAATATCAGCAACTTCGTAGTTTTTTGTGAAGACTACCTCCAAGTTCCTCCCAGCTTAGCTTTATTCCTAGAAATCTTTTACTGCAACCCCCAGAACCGCAAAAACCAAGCCCTAGGGCCATACGGGGGGTTTTTATCCAACGCAGGAAAGACACCAGCACTTTCTTCCCGGCTCTTCTCTTAGCCAGCCATCCCAAAGGATGGCAAAACACATATTTCTACTGCAAGGACACCTCTCCTTTGAAGGACGAGGCTCGTTACCCGGCCTTCCGGAACTCTCCATTAAAATACAACGCCAAGATGAATAGCCGGGTTACTGATGCTCCTTACCACGGCTTGGCCGGGACTGACCTCGTCAAGTGCTGAGTTGGTTGGTTTATCCAACCACTCTCAATCAGGACCCGGCTTTTCCATGAATACACTGGTGAGCCAACTGATAATATGCGATACTCTGAGATCACTCTCACTGATGAGCAACTGGTGAAGAACGCCAAGCAACTTCTTGGCGAGACCAAGGAAAAGATCACACTGACCGGGCTTGCCCCTTTTAGTGCCAAGAACCTGCCACCTTCAGTAATTTTCCAACCTTGCTCTTTTGTTTCAAAGCAACTAACCACTTGTCTATAATTCTTAACTCTCTACTTTTTCCTTGATTAGGACCAAGCATGGTGGTCTGTAGATTTTACCTCTATTTCCTCTTCTAATGATGAGGAAATAGAGACTGGCAAAGATAATGAAGATGATGGTGAGCTAGATTCTCTTGGCCGGCTCTTTATTGAACTGATTGACAATGACCCGGTTCAAATGAACCCTTCTACTGATAACTCGCCAACTTCTCTCTCAGGACAAGATGACCCGGATGCTGTTGAAATGTTGGGTCAGCAAGCTGCTCAACCCTCTCCTGCTCAACCTCCGAGTTCCAAAAGAACTCGTGCCGCAATTGCAAAGGTGCCACACTCTCGCTTCTATAATTATGTGATGAACAAATCTCAACTGAAGAGCAACCACAGGAACAAGAGGAAGAGGCCAACAAGAAGAGGAAGACCCGGTCTACCTCAACCTGTGATTCCCTTAGTGGAGGTATCCCCTACAACACTTCACTTCGTAAAGCTGTCTCCACGATTGGTGCCTCCAAATCCTCGTCTAGTTTTGCTGGCAAAATCCGGGTCTCTAAGTCCCAATCTCTATCAGCTTCTTCAGATGAGAGCGTGGCGCACCTGCCTGATGACATCCAGATCAACATTGGGTATGCTGTTTTCTCTTCTTGTACATATACCTTTTACTACTTTTTCTTGAATCACTTTTCTCATAAATTTACTTTGTACAGTGCCAGGGCGACGCTATTGGAGCCGCCTCCCTCTTCTGACCCGGCCTTGAGCGAGCCTGTTGTTCAAGAGGCTACGGCTCAAGGTCCAATTGTATCTGAGCCGGCAGCAATGGAAATGGAGCCCCAGGCACCAACTCCTCCAAGCCCTGCTGTCAACTCCAATAACCCGGCATCGCCGGCCAAATCTGCTACCAACTCCCCCAACACTGTCACCAAAGACACTGAAGAAGTGCAAGTGTTGGGATCACGAAAGGTTATCCAAGATGGCCCTCCACTACCATTGCCAAGATTGTGGAGCCAGAGGTGAAGACTGAAGCTGGAAACCGTGGCAAAGACCCGGTTATTTATTCTGGATGCCGGCTTTGGATAGCCTGGAACTTCCTGCTTGCTCTGAATACTTTTCCCGGGTTTCACAACACCGGGGTATTGAGGACAGCTTCATCTCCACCATCCAAAAGCGCCATGAGGTAATTTCCCTTACTTCTTTGAATATACTTATGCAGTAGCCCCCAAGCTCTAAGTTTATCACTTGTTGATGAGCTTGGTGCTTGTTCTAAAATAACATAGCCAAAAAATACATTACAACACATTGTATATAACTTCAAACTGTAGCTTTGTTAAACTTCAAACTGTAGCCCTCAAGTGCCGGGTTGCGAGCCTGCAGCAACCTGGGACTAAATTTTCACTTTGTATTTGTAGACTGTAAAATTTCCACTGAGTAGCCCCTAAGTGCCGGGTTGTATGCCTGCAACAACCTGGGACTAAAAATATCACCTTTGCTTTAAATTTTCACTTGGCAAAAATCTTCAACTGAGTAGCCCCTAAGTGCCGGGTTGTATGCCTGCAGCAACTCGGGACTAAAATTCTTTCCACTTTACCTCTTTACTATTTGCAGCCCCCAAGTTCTAGATTGCATCTATATCAGTAACTTGAGGTGCTAATAACTTTATTATTCATCTCTGTAACAGCAAAACGCCTCTCACGTTGCTGAAAAATTAGCCGGCTCACTGAGCAACTTGCCAGTGAGACCCGGCTAAAATCTGAAATGGAGAAAAAGCTCAAAGAACTGGAAGCCTCCCTATCCAACGCAACAGAAGAAAATTTATCTCTGAAGAAGGAAGTGGAGAAGCTTGAAGAATCTTGGAAGACCCGGCTGGAATCTGCCGAGAAAAAATTAGCTGAGGCAGAGAAAGCCCTCAAGTCTTTCACTGACCTACTTGGTGATCTTGTCAAGGCAATCTGGGGTATGATTCTTTTATCTTTTCTCTTGCCTGAATCTGTATACTTTTTTATCATACTCATGAATAACCTTTAAATATTTTGCAGGGACCCGGAATCATCTGAACTTGGCAAGCCTGAAACGCAAATTCAGAGTGTGATGGCCTTGGTGCGGCAGCTGTACTATGGAGCCGGGCGAGCAATTGCTGCAGCCCGTGGAACAGATGAGCCGCCCAAATCACTGAAGAATTTTCTGAGCCATCTCTCTACCATTCCTGAATGGTTTGCTCGCTGGAAGATATCTTGCTGTCGCAAGGGTGCCATGCGCACTCTTGCGTTGGCCAAATCTCATTACCCAGATATTGACCCGGCCAAACTTGCCAAAGGATTCCCAGAATTCAACTTGGATGGCTCGCGCTTTGATGACAAATCCTTTGCCCAAATTGACAAGATGATCCGGTATCCTGCCACAACATTGCTGAAGGCCTCAGGTTAGACATTTTTCAACCCGGCTTTGACAAGAAAGCCCGGCAGGTCGCATCCCCAGAGCCGGAGCCAGCCATTGTGGTTCCTCCAAAGGTATCTGAGCAAGTGGCTGCTTCTGCTGTTGCCGGGTCAGGGACACCAGCTATGCCCCCTCCCAGCCGTCCAAGTGTAGATGATAATGACATTGTTGGGTATAAGCTGAGCGCAATTTGCTGGCAGTCCAAGCCAAGTATTGCAAGTACTGGGGAAGGTTCTAGCAAGGCCAAATCAAAGGAAGCCCCCAAGACTCAGAAATCTACTCAAGTGGTGACTGACCCAGCAGAGGCTTCCAAGGGAAACCCGGCGAGCCAACCAGAAGAGACCACAAGTTTGTTCCTGAGCCAGAGCCGGCCGCTATCCTTCCACAGAGCCAACAACTGATGACCCGGCAAAGGCTCCTGCTACTACACCAACTGAACAGTGAACTTTGCTCCTGCAGATTAATTTCTGCGAAAAAACAATGTCTTATTTGGCCCTTTGTGGCGTTTGCTGTAATAACTTATGCCTGATACAATATTCTTTTGATGGTGTGCCTGTACACCTTGTGAATTTGCATGAGATGTAACAAAAAATTCTTATGTGTTAGCTCTGCAAAATTCAATGGTTTAGATGACCCTTTTGTTTATCTTTAACTGTAAGCCGGCTTTCGCATGGATTCTCACTGTTGCATCTCACTCTGTAAAAACAGTGTCAGTTAAGTCCCATGGGCATCATAACTGATTGAAATTACAGGAGAACAAACAGGCCATATAATCGCGAGTCACATCAAGCTTAAGTAAGATAGACAAGAAAATAATGGCTTAAAAATTAGCCGGGTTATGGGATTGCAGCTGTACCTTAAAGATAATCAGCCCCCATGACCAAAGTGGCATCATGGCCGGGTCATTAGGTTTGAAGCTGTGCTTTCATGAAGCAAGCAGCCCCTAAGACCAAAATATGCAATGGCGGGTCTCTTTTCTTTAGAGTTTCCGGCTCATTGTTATAGTAATACAATGGCGGGTCTCCTCTTTCAGGAGTTTCCGGCTCATTGTTATGAATATGATGAAATTGAACAGAAATAAGCAAAAAACTGTAAAGTAAATGCATAAAAAGGTGATTCTTTGGGCACATATATCTTTATTCATATATTAGATCAGCAAGCCGCCTCATTAAAAACCTTCCAGTCCCCTTAGGTACCCTGGTAAGGAAAAGAGTGCGTCTGAAACCTGCTGTCTTTTTACATCGTGTGTTACATCTTTGTGAACTCAATTCTAATACTAAGTGTAGTAAGGACGAAGCTGTGCTATGTTCCACGGCCTGTTCCTTTCCTCCAATGCTTTGGTGCTGTGATCAGTATCGTTCACCAGTCACTTTTCTCTCTAGCATCAACCAAGTAATATGACCCGTTGTGCAATTTCCGGCTTATGATAAAAGGTCCTTCCCATGGAGGTGACAGCTTGTGCATCCCAGCCTGTGATTGTGTCAATCGCAAAACTAGGTCGCCCTCTTGAAAAGTTCTCGTTCTGACCCGGCGAGCGTGATAGCGCCGCAAATCTTGCTGATAAATTGCTGACCTCTCCAGGACTCGTTCCCTTTCTTCTTCTAACAGATCAACTGCATCTTGCCGGGTTTGCTCGTTCTCAACTTCAACGTAAGCCGCCACCGCGGCGAGTCATGTATGATATCACTTGGTAAAACAGCTTCTGCTCCATAGACCAGGAAAAACGGTGTTGCTTGGTTGATCTGTTGGTGTGGTATTGATACCCCACACAACTGATGGCAGTTCTTCTACCCAAGCTCCTGCTGCTCTCTTACATGGAACCCGGAGTCTTGGCTTCAAACCACGGAGCAATTCTTGGTTTGCTCTCTCTACTTGACCATTGGCTTGTGGGTGAGAAACTGATGCAACATCCAAGCGTATGCCCTTCTCAGCACAAATATCTCTGTCTCGCCAAGGGACATGTTTGTCCCATTATCTGTGATGATACTATGTGGGTAGCCAAAGCGGTATATGATCGCTCCAAGAATTTCACCACTGTGATTGCCTCGCAATTTGTAACTGGCATAACCTCAACCCACTTGGTGAATTTATCTATGGCGACTAAGAGGTGTGTTTTCTTACATGGAGACATCTGAAAGGGACCCACCATATCAAGACCCCATACTGCAAAAGGCCATGTGATTGGTATTGTTCTCAACTCCTGAGCCGGCACATGAGCTTGCCTGGCATATCTTTGACATCCATCACATCTCTGGACCAAATATTCCGCGTCTGCCAGGGCAGTTAACCAGAAAAATCCGTGTCTGAAAGCTTTTGCTACCAAAGACCGGGTCGAAGCGTGATGACCACAGTCTCCCTCATGTATTTCTCTGAGAATTTCTGTCCCTCCTCAGGGGAAACACAACGTTGGAACACCCCTGAAGGACTTCTCTTAAACAGCTCTGTGCCAATAACCACGTATGACTTGGCCCGGCGCACAATTTGCCGGGCTATGACTTCTTGCACTGGTAACTCGCCTCGCAGGAGATAAGCAATGTATGGCTCAGTCCACTCTGGTCTTTCATGCACATGAGCAACTAAATCTGAAACTTGATCCGGGCATCCCAGATCCTCTTCGCTTCTATTTTGACTGATGGGTTCATCCAAGAAAACGTTTGGTGGAACCGGCTCTCTGCGTGAGCCGAGTCTCGACAAAGCATCTGCTGCCTCATTTTTCCTGCGATCGATGTGATCCACCTGATAGCCAGAAAAGAACCCGGCTACCTTGTCTACTTCTCTTCTGTAAGCCGCCATATTTGCATCTTTTCGGTCCCAAGTTCCAGACACCTGCTGGGAAACGAGGTCCGAGTCTCCAAAACAATGAATGCGCTTGATGTTCATCTCCTTTGCCATACGTAACCCGTGAAGTAGGGCCTCATACTCTGCCACATTGTTGGAGCAATCAAAGTGAATTTGCAAAACATAGTTCAACTTTTCACCTCTTGGTGATGTGAGCACCACGCCGGCTCCTGATCCTTCGAGCTGCTTTGACCCGTCAAAATGCATGACCCAGTTTTTGGTGCTGGGTGTTTGCTGTGGCATGCTTAACTCTGTCCAATCATTAACAAAATCTACCAAGGCCTGAGACTTGATAGCGGTGCGTGGCTCATAACTGATGTGATAATCACCCATCTCTATCGCCCACTTGGCGATCCGTCCCGTTGCATCTGAGTTTCTGATAATTTCTGCTAGCGGGATCGAACTAACAACTCTGAATGGGTGCTCCAAGAAGTAATGCTTCAATTTCCGGGTCGCCATAAAACACCGAAAACAAGTTTCTGCCAATGTGGATACCTCTGCTTGGTTTCTGAAAGCACTTCACTAACATAGTAAACCGGCCTCTGGACCGGGTGTTCTTTTCCTTCCTCTTTTCTTTCTACTACCACCACGGCACTCACTGCACGTGGTCCTGCTGTAACGTATAACAACAAAGGTTCCTTTGGAGCAGGAGCCGCCAAGATTGGCGCCTCTGCCAATGTTTGCTTCAACAACTCAAAAGCATCATCTGCTTCTTTGTCCCACACAAACTTATCTGATTTTTTCAAGAGCCGGTAAAGTGGTATTGCTTTCTCTCCTAACCTCGAAATAAACCGGCTTAGGGCTGCAATGCATCCCGTAAGCTTCTGAACATCAGCCAGCTCCTCTGGCTTCTTCAAACTCTGTATAGCTTTGATTTTTGCCGGGTTAGCCTCGATTCCACGCTGTGACACAATGTAACCGAGCAGCATCCCCGCTGGAACTCCAAACACACACTTGGTGGGATTGAGCTTCATCTTATACTTCCTCAATTAGCAAAAGTTTCCCTCAGGTCATCAATGAGTGACCCGGCTTTCTCTGACTTGATTACTACATCATCAACATAAGCATGCACGTTGCGGCCAATCTGCTTCGCAAAACAATTCTGGATGCACCTCTGGTAAGTCGCCCCTGCGTTCTTCAACCCAAAGGTCATATTTTTGTAACAGTACGCCCCAAAAGGGGTTATGAAAGCTGTCTTTTCCCAATCCTCCTCATTGAGCTTGATCTGATTGTAACCCGAATATGCATCCAAAAAACACAAGAGCTCGCTGCCTGCAACTGCATCGATAATCTGATCAATACGAGGTAATGCAAAAGGATCTTTGGGACAAACCTTATTCAAACTGGTGTAGTCTATGCACATCCGCCATTCATTATTTTTCTTCAACACAAGTACCGGGTTAGCCAACCACTTGGGATGAAAACCTCCATGATAAAGCCCGCGGCCAAGAGCCGGGCTACCTCTTTTCCCACAATCCTTCTCCTTTCCTCATTCAATCTGCGCAAACCTTGTTTGACGGGTTTTGCGCCCGGGTTAACATGTAACTTGTGCTCAGCGAGTTCAGCAGGTACGCCAAGCATGTCACTAGGTGTCCATGCAAAAACGTCCCTATTCTCACGGATGAACTCGATGAGCGCGCTTTCCTATTTGTCAGTTAAATTGGACCCCACGGCGAACTGCTTGGAAGAATCGCCGGGTGTGAAATCAACCATCTTAGTATCCTGGGCGGGTTTGAACTTTTCTTTCTCTTCAGCCGTGGTTCTCTGTAACACAGTTCTATCAGCCGGGTCTACCTGAGACTTGTAGTACCACAGCTCCTCCTCTGCACATACTACAAGAAATATGCTAACTTGTGACCCTCGATATTGGTCACAGAAATGGTCATGAACTATCATTTATGACCTTTTTGTGACGAAAAACGATTGGTCAAAAGACGAGCGTCACAAATGGCAGTATGTGACCTTTTTTTGGGATTGGACACAGACGATTGTGACCAAAACTAAAGGTCACAGATTTTATGACCAACTGTTTTGGTCACTACCAATCGGTCCAGTCCACGTCAGATCCAACGTGGCAGAGATGACGTGGCAAAATTGTGACCAAATGACATGGTCATAAATCAGAATCAGTCCAGTTCAGCCGTCTAAATGGGCCTGGCCCAATATTTCGGCCTAATTAACTTTTTTTCTCAACAAATTTGACGGCAATATGGGCCAAGCCTAACAATTCGGCCTTTTCCATTTCTGGGCCACGACCTTTTACAATCTATTGATTTTCTATTTCGTTTATTTTTAAAGTGCCGGTCCCACTAGTCAGATTGGTCCCACCAGTCATGCACGTCTCATAATGGTCCCACACGTCAGAATTTAAGGATTTATTCGTATTATTTTTGCAAGTGGGTCCCACTGGTCCACTTGTATTCCAAACAAACATATAATAAATATCAACAGAACAGAGAACACATGAAATTCGTCCAAAATATTTCACAGAAAAGAGACAACAAATGAAATTCGTCCAAAATAACACTAAATTACAAGCTAGAAAAATACTAGCTACTATTTGCTAACTAGGGCCTCAAGCTTCTTCAAAAAATTTCAGCCAGGAGCTCCTGTAGAAGGGGAACACCACTTTAGTACTTGAAATACCTGCTAACAACAAAACTGAAAAGTGAGAAAAACATAGCTAGGACAAAATTACACATTTGCTTCGACAATGCAGCACCATCTCAATTAGATACTTGGAAATTCCAAAACATTGTGGATATATGAAAACAGAGAGAGGACGCACGTTACAGACTTTGTGGATATATGAAAACAGAGAGAGGACGCATGTTACAGCTTGGTCAGCCGTGCTCATAGACGCTGGATGACCCCAACATGCGGGATCACTCATTGATCATCATTAGTATATCACCTAGCAGTACAAGATATACCAAATTAGAACAATTTGAGAATAACAGTACAAACAGAAAAGAATGCAGTTCTGATTTATGAAGTACACTGATAAATAATACAAAACATGAGGCCACGATTTAAAACATGCTGCAGTCCTATGATGCAACAGTTCCAGTAGTTGTATTTAAAGAACTGACGAATTACTGGAACTGCTCACTGTATAGAGCTAGAAGCTCGTTAATAACATGTGCATTGTTTAGATGATATAACTGAATGGCAAGAGACTTACGCAGCTACCTCATTGTATAGAGCAGCCACTAATCAGTACCCTAGTTGATCAAAAGTGAGAACTTAAGGTGGCACATAAGAAAATAAACACTCAGTGAACATGTTATATCCACGAGTTCAAGCTTAGTGAACAAAGGCATCTTTCACAAACACAATAGCTTTAAAGGTATGATAATCCAAAGCTACAAATAACTGTAAGAATTGCAAGAGTTGACAGGCCAAAGTATATAAATTCTAATATGCAATTACAATCGAACTTAGGTCATTGCTCAACATATAACATGCTTCTAGATGCAGGAAGGACAATCGTGAATGACCAACCATCAATCTTCTGGTGCTAAAACTGCTATTAGAACCAGGAAACCCTACCTCATGTGTGTACTTGAGAGGAACCGTGAAGGCACGGCTAAGCCCAAGGTTGGCGATCTTGAGCGCCATAGTCTTGCCGTCCATGAGCAAATTGTGTGGCTTGAGGTCACGGTGAAAAACGCCGCGTCCATGGCAGAAAACACCACCCCTGCGGGATCTGCACACACAATACTAACAAGTTCACCGACAAACGAATCAATCAAACGATGTCTGTACATGTAAACAAACACCTCGCGTGCGAAGCTGCAAGGAGTTGATCCTAAAAGCATGTGGGCATGTATAACAGAAAAATATAAACTTGCAATTCGGAAGTTTTATTGAAAACGTGTTCCCAGAAATTTGCTATCATGAATAGACATTCATAATTTTCAAGACTAACAAGCAGTGTTTTGGCCATATTCATGACATAGTTTGTCAAAATGTTCCCGAATTTGGCACATGTGTGCATTGTGGCATGACAAACAATGTTGCCGACCAGCGATTTTGACATGTTTCACGAAAAAATCCACTTTTCATTTTTTAAGTGCTAATAGGCCGACTTTTTGTGAAGCGGCTACCAAGATTGTCGTCCAAAATGGAACCGATACAAATTGTTCACAAAGTAGATGTCATTCTATGTACAATCACCAAAAAGTATTCATTTCTGAGCTTTCTACCATTTTCCAGTCAATTAAACGGTCTCCTGCCGATTCAACTGGAAATGGCTAAAATTTGAACTACAAGTGCTATATATCTTGCCCGTTATTTTTCAGGAATTTAATTTCTAGGTTCATAACTAGTCATTTCATCATAGATACACCAATAGTTTCGCAAGATTCAACCCCTCGCTACGAACGGTCATGTCCGCCATTTTGACCGTATTTTGAAATCGGCAAAAAAAGTTTAAAAGAATAATCCCAAATTTTTATCCCAAGTTTCGCAAGATTCAACCCCTAGATATGAACGGTCATGATCGCATTTCATATTTTTATAATTTAAAAACCTTGCATGGGTTTTATCTTTCATTTAAATTTAAAAGAATAATCCCAAAATTTTATTTCAAATTCCACAAAATCCTATATAAAGCAATATATAAGCTTTTGTATTTTATTTTGACTAAAATACTTCCATAATAGTCTATAATGACAGGTGACATCTTTACAAATTTTACAAAATTTGTTTGGTTGAAATTGGAGTTCAAAATCAAAAGTTATAAAAGAAAACTAAAAAGAATTAAAAGGAAAGAACAAAAAAAAAACCAGCCGTGGTGAGCCGGCCCAGCCCAGCAGCTCAGCAAACCATTGGATCTCCTATGGGCTGTTGGCCCACTCGGTGACCCGCAATTTTAAAGAAAAAAAAGAAGCCTTAGGCCAAGGCCCAAGAAACCAGCGCATTCTTTAAGAAGAATGAGTGCGGTACCATGACAGAACATAGGTCGTGGCCTGGTGGTAGGACTACATCCGTGGTGTATTGTGGGTCGCGCGTTAAAGTCCCTGCGCGCGCTATTTATTTATGGGTTTTGTTGCTCCATGTGGCGGGTCCCATTTATCTGTTTGGTGGATCCCGCATGTCAGGTCGGAGGTGGGTCCCAATTGTCAGGTCGTAGGTGGCCATGTGCCAGTCCGTGGTGGGTCCCTCATGTCAGGTTGGTGTGGGTCCCGCGTGTTAGTTTGGTGGGTCCCGCATGTCAGATTGGTGGTGGGTCCCATGTGTCATTGGATAGGCGGTGTAGTTGGACTTCATGGTCAACAAGTCAATGTGTGGGTCCCACATGTCAGTGATAGGTTTAAATCGACACATGGACGTGACACATAGGCGAAAATTGACACGTGGACATGACACATATGCGAAAATGCTGAGTTGGCCGCCCCGTCATTTCAACGCATCACAAATTAGCGAGTATGACCATTTAAATTGGTCGTAATCCACCGAAAATAAGGTGGTAGAGCACAGCTGTCTACATTATGACCAATTCATGTAAGCAGACTATGACCTTTCTGACTAAATTGGTCGTTATAGATTCGGGTTTGGACCCTCCCAAACAGTTTGCGACCAATTGGTTCGAAATGGTCATAGATCTATGACCAATATTTTCAGGGTCACTATCATAAGGTCACAAGTTGGCATATTTCTTGTAGTGATGCTCGTTCTGCCAAAGCTGCATCACCATTGTCACACTGAGCTGCCATCTCCCGGCTTCCATGAATAGTAATAACTCCATTAGAACTTGGGATTTTCAATTGTAGATACACGTAACACGGCCTGGCCATGAATTTGGCAAATGCAGGCCTGCCGAAGATAGCATGATATGGGCTTTCCAACTTCACAACCTCAAATGTAATTTTCTCCATACGAAACTTATGCTTGGACTCGCCAAAGACAACATCAAGTGTTATTTTTCCCTCCGGGCTATGTGATTTCCCAGGCACTATTCCATAAAATACGGTATTGGTTGGCTGCAACTGTGACCTTTTGAGATTCATACGCAAGAACGTCTCGTAGTACAAGATGTTGATAGCACTGCCTCCATCCATCAACACTTTATTCAGAACGTAACCCGCCACCTGAGGTGCAACCACCAAGGCAAGGAGACCCGGTGTTTCAACGATGGGCGGGTGATCCTCTCTACTCCATGTTACTGGAACTTCTGAGTACTTCAAATATTTCGGTACTGCCGATGAAACCGTGTTAACTGCACGCTGAACCAACTTTTTCTCTCTCTTTGATGTATTGAGCGTATGAACGTGATACCCGCCAAGTCGCTTCGGGTTTTCCTGATAACCCCCTTGATTTTCTCTGTTCTGGTTGTTGTCAGGGTTGCCGGCTTCTGGATTAGCATTGGGCACAGGACCATTAGCCGGGTTACCTCCTCGGCCGGGTCCTCCACCATTTCCTGCACCGCGCATTACCCTCTGTATTTCCATATTCTTCCCTCTCTGCAGATCCACGCACTGCTCCGAGGAGTGATTGGCGGGTCTACCGTCGCGACTGTGACGCGGGCAAGACATCTTCATCGGATCAAAGTGACCCGGGGGACGCGGTGGCCCACGGTTGTTGTTACCTCCATTGTAGTTGTTTCCTCTGAAATTTCCATCTGTTCTGGGTCTCGCTGACCCGGTATTTGCGTTTGCAACTAGATCTGAGTTGTCCTCTACGTGTGGCCTCTTGTGATAGTTGTTGTTGTTGCTATTGTTGTTGTTGTTGTTTCTCCCTCCATTATTCATATTACCATTTCCTTTGTCTTCCTCAGTTTCATCCTTGGTTTTATCTGTGTAAGCATGCTTGTTGGCTGCGTCCAACACCTCTCCCATGGTTATATCATTTGCTCCTGGGCTGTTCCTCATGCGACTCATTTTCTAAACAACCGGGTCATATCTGCAATTCTTCTCCAATGTTGACATCGCGCTAGTTGGCAAAATATTGGTGGAAGAGTGGAGGATCTCTGTAATCCGGCGCATCCAATTGCGTGCTGACTCGCCCTTCCTGTGTACACACCGGTCCAGGTCCTCAATTGTGTATAACCTCTTGCACGTCCCATGGAAGTTCTTGATGAAAGCCGCCCTTAACTGACTCCAGGAACTGATGGATTTCTCTGGTATGGTGTTGAACCACAACTTCGCTGCACCTTCACTCATCATTAGATACATGAACTTCGCACAACTATTTTCAGATGCATTACGAATACTCATAGCCATCTTATAACTATTTATCCATGTCTCAGGATCTATGCTAGGATCATAATTTGAAATTTTACTAGGTTCTTTGAACTTATCTGGATATGGCTCTGATCTGATGGAATCGATGAGGCACTTGGGACCCGCCATTGTTGATGCCACTTCAACGTGTCCTGCCCTTGCTACTTGCTGATTAGATACTGAACCCGCCCGTGGGATTTCTCCGGCTCCTCCAGCAGGTACCACGGCGGGTTGTAAATTCGATGCGCGCCTCGCCCTGGAGCTGTCAACTATGGCCTGAGCTCTTGAAGCTGCTGGAGCCACTTGTCTCGGTTGTTGATGTGGTACTTGATTTTGCTGACCCGCCGGATCCTGCTGCCCTGCGGCTGCTAACCCGGCTGGCCTTGGTGACTCGCCGTGACGACTCTTGGTACGACGGCTGTGAAAAGATGTTGAATGCAACGCGCTTTTCCGATGCGAGTAATTTGCTTGCTGGGCTACGGCCGTTCGTAGCATGTCAATGACACGTCTTGCTTCTATTTCTGCAGGTGAATCGCCCAATGGAATACGATCTAGTGCCACTGTGGCCGCATATACGTTGTCAGCCGGGTTACTGTAATGACCCGCTGGCGTGTGAAATCTGGGTTGTGGTGGTGGCATAGCTTCAATATCTCTGCCAGCTCCTCCGGTTGGTACAACTGGTGACCCGGCTTGCGCTGGGGCCGGCGGGTTAGCCACCATCTGTCCTATAGCTTGAACTGCAGGTGTTCCTCCAATCAACTGATCCTGCGGCGTCTGGTATAGATTAGCCGGGTTAATGTGACCACCACGGCCAATCAAACTCTATTGTCTCTGTTGCAGTTCTCTGGATTTATTTTCTAATGCTGTTGCCGCTTGCAGTAAAAACTCGTCCTGCTGGTCCAACTGCCGCTGCAGCACCGCTTGCTGATCAAAACGCCGTTGTAACGATGCCATCTGCTGCTCGTAAGCGATGCGAGCCGGGTCTATCGCCCTGACTTGTGCTGCTGCCACTGCTGGGGTCACAGGATTTGCTGTTGCTGCTGGAGCACTTGGCAGGTCACTAAGGAATCGCGGTGGGGGTGGGTTAGGTAAAGCTGATGTTCCTTGACCCGTTGCCCTGTTTGCCAAAAATCCAAATGTGTTTCTGTATGCTGCTGTAGTTTCTGACTCGGCACTAACTGATGCACGCTCTCCATCTACCCCGACCTGCTGTTGCTCCTGGATAACTGGTTCTCTAATTGCCAAACCCGGCGCCGCTTGACCCGGCTGGGTTACTACCGCCAAAGCTGTTGTTGGGACTGGTTCTGTGTTGATTGCAGGGGCGGTGTAGACCGCACCCCGGCGCACCGGACCCGGCTCTGATTCGTACTCTTCCTCTTCTACCTCGTATCCATAGCGATCCTCAAACAATTCAAGATTGATTCTGTATCATCATTGATCTGGCCACGTGGAGCCCAAGCCTGCTTTTCTGACCCGGCTCCCTGCGTGGTGTTTCCTGACTCGATCTCCGTCATCCCGACTGACTCCTCTCCATCCGAGTGAACGGTGGTTCCTGCTTCAGATACAGAGTCAGAAAATTGCCGGGCGGGTTTCGATGTACCTATCATCCCCACGAATACGTTGATCCGCCCGATCGGAACGACTGAGCCGGTCTCTAGTGAATCTGACTCCAGGCTCCACCCGAAATCGTCCACGACGTGCTCTCCTTGTAGATTGATCATGACCCGGCCAATGGCCAGGTTCTGCATGCCTCGCAAAGCTTCTCCCGTGATGATAACGCTTTTTGATGCTTGCCCCACGGTGGGCGCCAACTGTCGTGGTTTTGTCACGGCAGATGTTACCGGGTGGTAACTTGAGATTGGAGGCAAGGCAGTCATAGCATTCGGGAGATTGTTTAGCTCGCTAGGGAAAAAGGATGTATCCTGGTTCAGCCTCTCCATTGGAGATAAAGACCTACTTCCAGCCTGGTGTTTCTTTACTCTGATATCGATCTCGATCACCCGGCGGATAACAACACCGGCGGGTTCCGAGTCAAGGTTACAAAGGTTCTCTCGCTGTCAGCTTGTACGTCTCGTCTGTTCTCTAAAGTTCCCCCTGTTCTATGACCCAGGAGCCGGTTTATATAGATACCCGGGTCTCCTGGTCGATTGCAAGGTAAGGCCGGGTCACGCCCGAACTAGGAGTCCTAACCAAAGTCTAGCTCATCTATCTTGGCCTCCAAGTCTCGCATACCGCCTCCGGGTCTTCTAGAACCTCCCTTGTTTACACCGGGTTACCGACAAACTCCTCGGTCCATCAATGTAGCCCGGCCCAGGATGTTCCGGTGGGCCTTGCCAGTCTTTCCTCCTGGCGGGTCATAGTTTCCCTGTCCTTGGGCCTACCGGGTTATCTTTCCCCCAACACCTCCTTATCGTCGCATTTAGTTCCTTATGTGATGTAATAGTTGATGCACCTAAAATGCATCTACTTTTCCAAGCACTTTGCTTCATAATTTGCTCCGGAATCTTCCCATATTTGAATAAAACTGCTGATTTTGACGTTGTTTTTGGCAAAGTCTCTTTTCTGGTTGTTTTTGCAGGAAATTAAATCGGAGAAAAATACCACGTCAATTTTTATGGAAAAGAAGGGCATCGTGCAAAAGATGGACACGAGGAAGCGTCTGAGGGCCAAAAGAGTGGGCCCCACGTGGCCAGATTCCTTGACCACGTGGGCCCACCCATCTGGGGCCTCGGGCACCGCCTCTCCTTCGGCTTTCGCGTACCCCCTCATATATACGAAAAAGTGGCTGACCTAGAAGGGGGGAGCTTTCGCGAAACAGAGCGCCGCCGCCACCACGATCTTCGTTTTCGGAGACAGATTGATCCAGGCTTTCTCCCCCGGAGGAGGGATCCGGAGGCTGTCTTCACCGCCATCTTCACCGCCTTCATCTCCATCGACCATGAGCTCCTTCACCATCACCATGTGTGAGTAGTCCACTATAGGCATATGAGGTGGATGGGGATTGGATGAGATTGATCATGTAATGATACCCGTTGTCCGAGATCTTAGGGGTTTATCTTGAGGATATTTTTGTATTGTGTTGATGCACTTATGCTATGTTTAATGCTTGCTACTAGGGCCCGAGTGGCATGATTTCAGTACTGACGTGGTGCGGAACACGGCATATGCCACGGGGTGGCTAAGATCGGGATGGGGGCAGCGTTTTGCAACCGCGGCACCCGCAGGGATTGCGCCGAGGCGCGGACACGGGAAGTACCCAGGTTCGGAACCCTCCCGGAGGAGGTAACACCTAGGTTCGGAGCCCTCCCGGAGGAGGTAACACTCCTACTCCTGCTCGATCTCTCTATCAAAGGTGGACATAGTACAGAGGTGCTCCTCGAGCTGTGCGGTGGTTCCATGGTTCGGGTGTGAGGAGGAAGAAGGATCAAAATGATCGGCCCCTTCTACTTGGGCACCAGGCAGCCTTATATAGGGCTGGCTGCCTGGCTTACAGGCGGGTCCGGCTGGCCCGTGCCAGCCGGGTAGTGTCGGCTACAGGGGTGTCTCTTAATGACGCTGCATGTCCGCTGAGCAGTAGAACCTCGTAGGCCTGCAGGCGATGTCTGGGTAGATCTGGCGTCGTGGAGGGCTGGCCGGCTGCGATGCCGGACCCTTCTGACCGGATAGGCAGCGTCTTGGATCTTGTCGGGAGTGAGGCAGCGCTCCGTGCCTCCCGCCTGTCGGGGCTGCTGAGCACTGTGGGAGACGTCAGGCCATGCTTCGCTTTAGCCCACGCCTGGGCAACGTGGAGGGCGCGCCGGGCATGGTTCCGGCACCCGCCCAACACGGGCCCTTGTCCTCCGCTCGTCGTGGGAGCGCGGCAGCCGGTCGTCCGGCTGGCGAGCAACCGAATCCGGCTGCCACCGTTGACCTTGGTCGCATAAGGCGGGCGTCGTTTGTCGTTATCTATTTGTCCGGGAACTGTGCTGATGACGAGTCTGCAGTTCCTCTTGCCCGCGCCGCTCGGCTGTGCTTTGACTGGCTAGGCGGTGTCCGGCTACGCTCGGGGCAGACGGGCTCGGCCTAGCCAGGCAGCAGGAGGCGGCCTGGCACTTGTAATTTGCGTTTCACTCGGGATCTTCTGTGGGTCTTTGGGTACCCGGGTTTTATCCCCATGTCACTAGCCCCCGAACACGTTGGAGCGATGCAGCCGGTTATGGCGAGGAGGGCTTCTGCGTGTTCAAACAAGGCGAAGGGGTTCATCCGGTCGAGGAGGCGAAACGTCGAGCGCTCCGCCGGCCGGGTGTTGGTGATGACGTCATGGCTGATGCTGGCACGTCCCATCCGCCTGCCAGGCGGTTGCCCGGCAGTCGAGACGATGCCTCGGTTCCTGTAGCTGGATCTTCTGTGGCGAAAACCGCCGCGGTGGGATCTTCTGCGGCGAAACTGCCGCCCACGATCTCGCCGTTGAATGCGCGGTTGCGCACCACGCGGCGCGATCTCCGGAGGCGGTTACCGGATGTGGCCGGGCTATAAAAGGGTGGCGACGGGCTCGGTGGAGGAAGTTCGCCCACTCTGCTCCATCTTCTCCACGCGCCCGAGACCTCCGCCGCGACTCCCGTGCTTCTCCTCTCCTTCTCCTTCTCCGGCGAAGAAGTTCTCCACCGGCGCGGCACCTCTTCCTCCAGCGCGCGGCAGCAGCGGTCGCGGCGACCACGGGCCACCACCACTCGACACCGGCGACGATTCCTGCTCCTCCGAGCACGCTGGAGCCCGAGATGGCGGAGGGGAATGACGGCGGCGGCGACTGGCGCGGCTCGCACATCACCACGGAGGACATCGAGGGCCACCGCGCGCGTGGTCTTCGGTCGACGGAGGAGCGCGTGGGGGTGCGCCTCGCCGCCGAGGATGAGGTAGTTCCCGTCGCGCACGCCGGCGAGTCTGTGGTCTTCATGGACCACTTCAACTGCGGGCTCGCGTTGCCGGCGAGCCCGTTCCTCCAGAGTTTCCTGCAGCTCTTCGGCCTGCAACCGCACCACCTCGGAGCGAACTCCGAGGCGACGCTGACGTACTTCGCCACTGTCTGCGAGGGATGGATCGGCATCTGGCCTTCTCTTCCTCTCTTCTGCCGGCTGTTCTACCTCCGCGGCCGCTACCTCGGCGACAAGGAGGAGCTCGGCTTCGTCGACTGCGGGGCTGCGATCGTCTATCGCCGGTCGCGGACGGAGCTGCCCGGCTACAAGAAGCCGAACACGGTGAAGGATTGGCCGCGGACGTACTTCTACGTCCGCAACTTGAAGGTGGGTGGGGATCACATCCGCCTGCCGGCCTTCCAGCCGGTCGCCCCGATTAGGGCCAACTGGGGCGTGAAGATGTACGGCGACCAGACGGACGTCGACAAGATGCTTGAGCGCTTCGAGGAGCTCTTCACGAAGGAGGGGTTGACCACCCGGGACGTCACCCTTTGCTGGCTGTACAACCGGATCGCGCCACTGCAGGCCCGGCTGCACCAGATCTGTTTCCTGAGCGGGCGCCTCGACCCCACCCGGCTGACCTGGAAGAGGTGGAAGCTGGAGTCGCTGAACAGCTGGCTCCGGCACGTCGCCAAGGAGCAGAGGGTGGCGAAGCAGTGGAAGTACAGCAACGCGCCGTACACTCGCAGGAAGCGGGCGCCCCAGGTATGCTTTCCTTGCTCGTACTTCTTTTTTTCGTGTCTTGGCCGGCTGCTCATCCGGCCGGCTGCGTAGCTGTTCAAGATCCAGCGCGAGGAGGATGGGCCCAACGGCCCCCAGTTCCGGCCGAACATCCGGCTGGAGATGGATCCGCCTGGGGAGGCCCAGCCGGAGGGTGACGAGGAGGCGGCCGAAGGTGGCGCCGATGGCGAGGGCGACGACGACGAGGCCGCCCAGGTAGACGGTGGTCGCGCCGGAGACGACCAGGCGGATGAGGCGCCGGCTGACCAGGCGCCGCTTGGAGGTGGCGAGGCGGGGTAAGCCGGCTGCCTCTAGCTCTGATGTCGACGAGGTCTTGAAACCCGTGGAAGTCATTGATCTCCCGGACACTGAGAGCGTTGAGAGTGCAGAGACCGCGGGGTCGACCTCGGCCCCTCGCCCGAAGAGACCGAAGCCGGCCACTCCAACCGGCGCGGAGGGAGACGACGACGACGGCGAGTTGCTGCTGAGGAAGCGGCCGAAAAGGGTCCCGGTCAACGTGCGCGGGTAAGTGCATCTCATTGCTTGATGTCTCTGCTGTCTTGCCGGATGAATCATCATGCTTCTCGCAGGGCGCCGAGGCCCTTGAGTGTTGGCGGGGCCGCGGAGACGGCTGCTGCGCCGGCTGCGCAAGCGGATGCGGCCGCCCGGGCAGCCGGAGAGCAGGAGGGCGGGCCAGGGGAGCAGTGCGAGCAGCCTCTCACGCCGGGTGCGGGAGGCCAGCCGGTGGCCCCCCAGGTCGAGGTGGTTCCGCCCTCCGGCGGAGGCAATGTCCCGGGGGCAGCCGGGGTCGGAGCGGTGGGCGCTCCGAAGACGAGGGCCGGCGCGATACCCTCTACGAAGAGGGCCGAGTCGGTGGCGAAGAAGAAGGCGAGGAAGCAGGTGGCGCCGGCTGCCGTGGAGAAGGCCAAGGACGCCACTGCCTCTTCGCAGCGGCAGCTGGTGGTGCCCCGGGGGCAGCCGGGGTCGGAGCGGTGGGCGCTCCGAAGACGAGGGCCGGCGCGATACCCTCTACGAAGAGGGCCGAGTCGGTGGCGAAGAAGAAGGCGAGGAAGCAGGTGGCGCCGGCTGCCGTGGAGAAGGCCAAGGACGCCACTGCCTCTTCGCAGCGGCAGCTGGTGCCGGCTGATCCCTCCATTGCCGCCAACGCTGGGGGGACGCGGAGGCCGTCCAACCCGCTGGACTTCGCCTTGAGATCCGGAAGGAGCTGGTGGTCCAACTCCAGGACTTCGACCGCTTCCTGGAGCTGCCCAAGGTATGTTCGTTTGCTTTGTTTCTTTGCTTTATCTTTGGCCGGCTGCGGCAGCCGGCTCAAGTTCTGAGCCTCATTTCTTATCTTCAGGAGGAGTCCAACCAAAAGGTCCTGCAGCTGGAGAAGGACCTCGAGGCCGCCAAGAGTGAGTTTTTTGCCTGGCTGCGATTTTTCCATACGGAGCCGGGTGCGGGGTCTGATGCTTTTCTTTGTAGAGAATGACGAGGATCTGCACACCAAACTGGCTAGCTACCAGTTCAGTGATCTGGCGCAGGCGGTGGAGCGCCTCAAGAAGCGCGACGAGGAGCGGCATGTGGAGCTGGAGGGTCTGGCCAAGGATAAGGAGGCGGTGGAGAAGGCGGTGGTGGAGGCGCGCGTGAGCAGTTCGAGAAGCTGGAGCACGGCTACAACCAGCAGCGCAAGGACGACCAGGCGGAGATCACGAAGCTGAAGGACGAGGTCACCCGCCTGTCGGCGGAGGAGGGGTCGGCGCGCCAAGAGCTGGCCCGGATCGGCCTCGCCGTCCGAGGTAACCCACGTGGCGATGTCCTTGTCTTGCTGAAGATTTTCTTGTCCTGACGTTTCTTGTCCGGCTGCAGGCTTCTATCTGTCTGCAGGCCTGGAGGCGGCTAGGGCCTAGCTGGAAACCCTTGGGGTGGAGCCGACTGACGCCGCCATTGCCGGCTGTGCGACCTTCGTGGCGGACCGGGTGGACCGGCTCGGAGTCGATGCCTGCGCGTTGGCCTTCGTGACCGGGAGGCTCTGCAGGTACGTCTGGCCCGGCCAGTGAATCCCCATCGTCCTGGCCGAGCTAGCACGTCGTCTTGCTCTTGCGCCGGCTGCGGTGCAGGAGCTGCAGGAGTCGGCCGCGCGCGGCGGAGTCTTGTGGGCCGTGTCGCTGCTCAAGTCCTGGTACCGGCTGCCGACCTGGAGCTGCTCACGGTGGGCTTCCGGGATGATGATACGTACGCGAAGCTCAAGCAGCGCCCGGACATTCGTGATGCCGCCTGCACCATCGCTGACTTTGTCGACTTCTCGGACTTCATCCCCGACAGGCAGCCGGCCCAGCCGGCCAAGGACTCGGAGGCTGAGTACGCCGAGGAAGACGATGGCGACGAAGTCGAGGAGCCGGCGAAGGGCTCCAAAGGGAAGGCCGTCGAAGAAGCCGGCTGCTCCAAAACTGGCGACGTGGCCAGCTCCTCCAAGGCTGCCGAATGAAGACCTCGGGATGCCGAGTTGCCGCTTGTAGCCTCGTACTCTTTTGTGAACTTGTCTTATTTGCCCCCGGGATGCCGGGCGTACTTGTTTAGAACCTTTGGTATTCGTGTCGTGACTTCTGTGGAGCTTCATCTCCTTTACTTTGTTTCTGCTCGAGCTTTCTCGCAATTGTTTTTTTCCTCTTTACCCTCACTAGCCCTTGAGATTCGGCTCGGCTGGCGCAGCGAGGCGAGTTGAATCTTAGTCTTCGATGGTTTGCCCGGCTGCCTCGGGGCAACCGGGTTTTTGCGCACTAGCCCCCGAGATTCGGCCCGACTGGTGTAGCCAGTTGAGTCGAATCTGGACTAGGAATCTTCGATAGCTCGCCCGGCTGGTCGTTGCAGCCGGGTTTTCGCGCACTAGCCCCCGAGATTTGGCCCGACTGGCGTAGCCAGTTGAGTCGAATCTGGACTAGAAATCTTTGAGAGCTCGCCCGGCTGGTCGTTGCAGCCGGGTTTTCGCGCACTAGCCCCCGAGATTCGGCCCGACTGGCGTAGCCAGTTGAGTCGAATCTGGACTAGAAATCTTTGAGAGCTCGCCCGGCTGGTCGTTGCAGCCGGGTTTTCGCGCACTAGCCCCCGAGATTCGGCCCGACTGGCGTAGCCAGTTGAGTCGAATCTGGACTAGAAATCTTCGATGGCTTGCCTGGCTGGTCGTTGCACCCGGGTTTTCGCGCACTAGCCCCCGAGATTCGGCCCGACTGGCATAGCCAGTTGAGTCGAATCTGGACTAGAAATCTTTGAGAGCTCACCCGGCAGGTCGTTGCAGCCGGGTTTTCGCGCACTAGCCCCCGAGATTCGGCCTGACTGGCGTAGCGAGTTGAGTCGAATCTGGACTAGAAATCTTCGATGGCTTGCCCGGCTAGTCGTTGCAGTCGGGTTTTCGCGCACTAGCCCCCGAGATTCGGCCCGACTGGCGTAGCCAGTTGAGTCGAATCTGGACTAGAAATCTTTGAGAGCTCGCCTGGCTGGTCGTTGCAGCCGGGTTTTCGCGCACTAGCCCCCGAGATTCGGCCCGACTGGCGTAGCCAGTTGAGTCGAATCTGGACTAGAAATCTTCGATGGCTTGCCCGGCTGTTCATTGCAGCCGGGTTTTCGTGCACTAGCCCCCGAGATTCGGCCCGACTGGCGTAGCCAGTTGAGTCGAATCTGGACAAGAAATCTTCGAGAGCTTGTGTGGCCGACAAAAATCGACACTTTCGTTAGATCGTTAGTCCTCAAAATCGAAAGGGTTGGCAATTTTAGCTTCGGTTTTTACTCGATTAGGGGCCGGCTCGCCCTAGTTTTGCCTCCTGTGCCCCTTCCCGTGTCTCGGCGCTGCGACCCCTGCTCTTGCCGGCTGGTCTCTGCAGCCGGATCCGAAGAGAGGGCCGGCTGGCTGGGCGCACGGTACTGAGATCTGTGAGAGGCTGGACGCAGCCGAACGAGAGCGCGGTTTTCTCCGTCGCGAGCCGGAGACTTTTCTTTCTTGCGAGTTTTTCGCGTGTGCCCCCTAGCCAGTTTCTGCCCAGCGTGTCAGCCGGGTTGCGGTATGCAGCCGGATGCGAGAGTAGGCGTCGGGGTCGAGCATGGTACTAAGCCAACATAAGCGAGGATCAATAGCCGGCTAGCCGCAGCGAAGGATAAAGAAACAACACTGATACAACGGCAGCCCCCGAGTGTGCGCTCGGGAGTGCCAACTTTTACTCAAAAGAAACAACAGGGCGTTACACTTCTTCTAGGAGTAGAATGGCCTGAGGAGGCAGGCGTTCCACGGGCGTTCCCCCTCCTCGAAAGGGGTAAACGGCTTGTCCTCTTTCTCCTCACGCACGTCTGTGAGATAATACGCGTTGTTGCGCAGCGCTCTGCTGATGATGAACGGGCCCTCCCAAGGGGAGGACAGCTTGTGAAGTCCCTTGGTGTCTTGGATCCATCGGAGCACCAGGTCTCCCTTGCAGAACGTGACCGGGTGCACTTTCGGCTGTGGTACCGGCGCAGATTCTGCTGGTAATGGCCAATCTGGACAAGGCTAGTTCTCGCGCCTCCTCGAGGAGGTCCACGCCGTCTTCGTTTGCTCGCTTGGCTTCTTTCTCGGTGTAGAGGATGGCTCGAGGGGAGTCGAACTCGATGTCAGCCGGCAGGACTGCTTCCGCGCCGTAGACGAGGAAGAAAGGCGTGTAGTTCGTCGAGTGGTTGGGGGTGGTCCTGAGGCTCCAGAGTACATGCGGGAGCTCTCGATCCAGCATCCGGGTGCTCGCTCGAGTGGGTCGACCAGCCGGGGCCGGATTCCGGCTAGGACTAGGCCGTTTGCTTTCTCCACTTGGCCGTTGGACTGGGGATGAGACACCGAGGCGAGGTCCAGCCGGATTCGCTTCTCGCGGCAGAAACGCTTGAAGGCACCCTTGGCGAAGTTCGTGCCGTTGTCGGTGATGATGCTGTGCGGGTAGCCGTAGCGGTAGATGATGTCTTGGAAGAAGGTGATGACCGTCTGGCCATCCCACTTCTTGACCGGCTTGGCCTCGATCCACTTGGTGAATTTGTCGAGCGCTGAGGAGGTGAGTCATGCCGCTTCGCGCCGTCTTGAAGGGACCAACCATGTCGAGCCCCCAGACGGCGAATGGCCAGGTGATGGGGATGGTTTGCAGGGCTGCAGCCGGCGTGTGTTTCTGCTTGCTGAAGCGCTGGCAGCCGGTGCAGGCGCGAACCATCTGCTCGGCGTCGGCTAGGGCAGACGGCCAGTAGAAGCCGTAGCGCAAAGCCTTCGCTGCGATTGACCTGGACGCGGCGTGGTGCCCGCATTCGCCCTTGTGGATGTCCTCCAGCAGGCGGCGCCCCTCTGCCGGCTCGACGCACCGCTGAAAAACGCCTGTCGCGTTGCGCTTGTAGAGCTCGCTGTTGATGATGGTGTATGCCTTGGAGCGTCGCAGAACTTGTCGTGCTTGCACCTCCTCCTCTGGGAGCGTGCCGTGTGCGAGGTAGTCGAGGAATGGCTGTGCCCATGAGGGAACTTCGTGGATGGTGAAGACGCCGGCTAGCGCCAGCTGGGCGGCTTTTGGGTCCGGCTGCGCAGCCCCGGGTGTGTCGGAGCAGCCCCCGGGTTTGCGCTGGTCTTGTCGATGAGTAGGGACGGGTGCGGCTGGCGGCTCGTAGCCGGGGGTCCAGACGACGTGGTGGGGGGACAGCCCCCGAGTTTGCTTGTCCGGCTGGTGGGCTCGCAGCCCCCGGGATGACGATGGATTCCGAGTCGGGTGACGGTGTGATGGATGGCTTGTAGACGTGCTCGAGGGAGACGCCGGGTGGAATGGCTCGCCGGGTGCTGCCAAGCTTGGCTAGCATGTCAGCCGTCTCGTTGTTGGCTCTGGGCACGTGGTGGAATTCGCACCTCGAAGCATGCGCAGAGCTGCTGCACGAAGAACCGGTAGGAGGCCATGTTGGCGTCCTTGGCGTCCCAGTTCCCTGAAGTTTGCTGGATCACCAGGTCCGAATCACCGAAGCACAGGATGCGCTGGATGCTCATTGCCTTGGAGATCTTGAGGCCGTGGACGAGGGCCTCGTACTCGGCGACGTTGTTGGAGGCTTTGAAGTGGAGCTGCACGGCGTACTCCAGCCGGTTGCCCTTGGGCGCGGTGAGGACGATTCCGGCTCCCAGGCCTTCGTACATTTGGAGCCGTCGAAGTGCATCCGCCAGTGCGAGGAGTCGGGCACAGGCGGCAGGTACTGTGTTTCCGCCCAGTCGACGATGAAATCGGCGAGGAGCTGGGACTTGATGGATACTCTTGGCTGGTACAGGACCGTGTGCGGGGCCAGGTCGACTGCCCACTTGGCGACTCGGCCGGTTGCGTCTTTGTTGCCGATGATGTCCCGAGTGGAGCCGTGCTCACCACGGTGATGACGTGCTCTTGAAAGTAGTGGCGCAGCTTCTTCTCCGCCATGTGCACGCCGTACACGAGCTTCTGGTAGTGGGGGTAGTTCTGCTTCGACTGCGAGAGGACCTCGCTCACGTAGTAGACCGGCCGCTGGACCGGGTGCTCCTTGCCTTCCTCTTGGCGCTCCACCACTAGGACGATGCTGACGCACCGGTTGGTGGCGGCGATGTACATGAGCATGGGCTCCTTTGGAGCAGGCGGCGCCAGGACCGGTGCCTCGGACAGTGCCCTTTTGAGCTCGGCGAAGGCTGCGTCTGCTTCGTCCGTCCAGACGAACTTGCCGGTTTTCTTCAACAGGTGGTACAGGGGCAGGGCCTTCTCGCCCAGCCGGCTGACGAACCGGCTAAGCGAGGCCAGGCAGCCGGCGAACTTCTGGATGTCTTTTAGGCCGGTTGGCCGCTCCATGCCCTCGATGGCGGCGATCTTGTCTGGGTTGGCCTCGATCCCTCGCGCGGAGACGAGGAAACCGAGTAGCTGGCCAGCCGGTACTCCGAAGACGCACTTGGTTGGGTTCAGCTTCATCTGGAACCGGCGCAGGTTGGCGAAGGTCTCTGTCAGGTCGTCGATGAGGGTGCGGCGCTCTTTGGTCTTGATGACGATGTCGTCGACGTAGGCGTGGGCGTTGCGCCCGATCTGGTCGCCCAGACACTTCTGCATGCACCTCTGGTAAGTGGCGCCGGCGTTCTTCAGGCCAAACGACATGACCGTGTAGCAGAATGCTCCGAAGGGCGTGATGAATGCGGTCTTCAGGTGGTCATCCGGGTGGAGCTTGATCTGGTTGTAGCCGGAATACGCGTCCAGGAAGGACAGGTAGTCGCAGCCGGCGGTGGAGTCTATGACTTGGTCGATGCGGGCAAGGCGAAGGGATCCTTGGGGCACACTTTGTTGAGGCTGGTGTAGTCGATGCACATGCGCCAGGTGTTGTTTTTCTTCATCACCAGGACTGGGTTGGCGAGCCAGTCCGGGTGGTACACTTCCATGATGAAGCCGCGTCGAGTAGCCGGGCGATTTCTTCTCCTATTGCTCTTCTCTTCTCCTCTCCGAAGCGGCGGAGAGGTTGCTTCACCGGTCTAGCATCCGGCTTGACGTGTAAAGAGTGCTCAGCGAACTCCGTCGGTACACCCGGCATGTCTTTTGGAGACCATGCGAAGATGTCCCGATTCTCACGGAGGAATTCGATGAGCTCGCCTTCCTATTTGTCGCTGAGGGTGTTGCCGATGGTGAGGAACTTCCCGTCCGGCTTGTTTGCGTCAAGCGGAACCTGCTTGCTGTCTTTCTTGGCTTGAAACTGCGTCTCGCCCGACTGCTTCTTTGCATCCGGTACGACCGGGTGCTCTGCCGCTACGGCGCGCCTGATCTCCTTGAACTCTTCTGCCGCTACCAGCGACTCGGCGAGCTTCGAGCCGGCCGAGGCGCATGCCATGGAGCGCTTGAAGTCGCCGGCTACGGTGATGATGCCGCTCGGGCCTGGCAGCTTCATCTTCAGGTAGCCGTAGTGGGGTACGGCCATGAATTGAGCGAGAGCCGGGCGGCCCAGGATGGCGTGGTAGGGGTGCGGTGGTTCACCACCTCGAAACAGATGCTTTCACGGCGAAATTTTTCTTGTCTCCGAAGACGACGTCCAGCCGGATGGTGCCAATTGGTGTGCAGGACTGCCCCGGCACGATGCCGTGGAAGATCGTCTGCTGCGGTTCATCCGGGCCTCGGTTATGCCCAGCTTGTCGGCGGTGTCCTTGTACAGGATGTTGATGCTGCTTCCTCCGTCGATGAGCACTCGGGAGAAGGTGACGGCGAACTCTTGCTCGGTGACGAAGGTGGGGTCTAGGAGCATGCTGTAGCCCCCGGGATTTGGCATGATGTCCAGGTGGTCGCCGGGTCCAAGGAGATGGGCTGGTTCGCCCAGTCCATCAGCTGCTGGACGGCGGGGACGACGCGTTCACCTCTGCGACGCGCAGCCGCTGGCTGCGCTTGTCGTTGCGCTCGATGACGGAGATGACGTACGTGTTGTCCTTGTTGGGTACACGTCGCGAGATGTGCCGGCTGCGGCAGCCGGCAGTCTTGGGCGCTCATTGCGCTGGTTGTTGCCTATGTTGATGCCGCCTTGGGGAGGGGGTGGGCCGGGTGCTGGAGGCGGCGGACCCTCTCCGCGCTGCAGACGGAGAGTCCAGCTGCAGCGCGCCGTCGTGTGGCTGGCCGGCTTCCCGGTCACGCTGTGGTAGCGGCATGGGCCATTCATCATGTCTTCGAACAGGTATGCTGGCTTTGCCCACTGGCGGTTCTCGTATCGCCCTTCTGGCTTGTTCCACTGGGGGGATTCCGGTTGCCACCGTCATCACCAGCCGGTTGGCCGGCTTCGGTTACGTTGACGGCACGGTTCTCGTACCGCCCGTCTGGCGCGCCGCTCTCTTCCGGCTGTCTCGATCTCGATAGTCGCGGCGGTCGCGGTTGTCGCGGTTGCCTCCATTGTCCCGGATGTCGCGGTTGCCTCGGTTGTCGTTGCTGGGGCCGCCTGGCTCTTCGCAGCCGGCTTTTCTTGTGTTCTGCCGGCTCCATCTACTTGCATTGGGACTCTCATGGCGGAGTCGGCCGTGGCGTACTTGTCTGCTATGGTCATGAGCTCTGCCATGGACTTTGGCTCGTCTAGGAGCAGCGCGTGCTTGAGCATCGTGCCCTCCCGGCAGCCGTTGATGAAGAAGCCAACTGCCTGGATGTCGTGGACTCCTTCGCAGGTGTTGCGCAGGGTTGACCATCTCGTCAGGTAGTCGCGGTCAGACTCGGTCTTGCCCTGGGTGCAGCCGGCTAGCTGGCGAGGGCGAGCTGGGCGCTTGTAGGTGCTGGAGAAGTTCCTGACGAAGACCTGTTGGAAGTCCAGCCAGGAGTTGATCGATCCATCCGGCAGGCTGTTGAGCCATGTGCGAGCCGAATCCTTCAGCATGAGAGTGACGTAGCGCACCGCTACGCGCTTGTTGCCGCCTGCGATGGAGACGGCGGTGACGTAGTCGGATAGCCAGTCCTCTGGCTTCGTGCTTCCGTTGTACTTGGGTGTGTCGCGCGCGAGGGAGAAGTTCCGCGGGAAGGGCTCTCTTGCGATGCGAGGTCCGAAGCACCGGTGGACCTCGCCCTCCTCTTCTTCGAGCCGGCGGGATCTCTCCAGGGCGTCGAGGCGGTCGCGAGCGTCGGGGCCGAACGTCGGGCCTAAATCTCCCAGCCGGTCGTGGACGCTTCCCCTGCGGGCAGCCGGCTGGTCGGGGTAGTTGTACTGGCCTTCGCCGGCAGCCGGCGCGTTGTTGTAGTTCTGGCCACCACCGGCAGCCGGGCGTTGAAGCGGCTTGGTCTGGAGTTGATGCTGCGCGCGCGGTTTCTACCCGGGTTGGGTGCTTGTGGCGATGACGCCTGGCGGTCACCTCGAGTTGCGCCGGGTGGAGGGGCTCCAGGCGGGGGCGGCGGGAGGGACGGCGAGTTCATTGCTGACGCGGCTTGGTTGCTGCGCGCGTAGCTCGTCCCCCTCCAGGTTCGGCAGTTCCGCGGCGGCGGCGCGTGTTGCCTTCATGTTCTTCACGGGGGAGCTGTAGACGGGTCGACGGGTAGGCGGTGGTCCGGCTGCTCCAGCCGGCTCGGCGTCGGGAGCCGGTCCTCCCGCCATCTCATTGGCGAGGTTGCGCCTGACGTTTCCCCTCGGGTTGGGCTCGACGGCGATGGGGGTGAAGCCGTGGGCGAAGTTGTACTCGCAGACCTGTGCTTCCATGCGACGATGCGTGGCTGCGACGCCGTGCGCGCTGCTGAGGAGGCGCTGGCGGGCTTGCTCGAGGATGATGGCGGCCTGCGCGGGATCCACGTCAGCGGCGATGGGCGTGGCCAGGCCCTGGAGCATAGCCTGGACGGAGTTGACGGGGGCGTGCTGCTGGGTGCTCGCGACGTCGGACTCCATGACTTCCGCGTAAACGCGGGCCTCGGTGCTGCTCTCGCAGCCGGCCATCTCCTCGTGGAAGTGGTCGATGCAGCGCTGGATGTTGGCGGGGTAGGCGGGCGCGAGGGCGATGTAGATGCGGTGCTCGCCGAAGTGCAGGACCGTGCCATCCTCGGGGAAGGCGGAGCCGGCGAAGCAGTTCGCGTTGTCATTGACGAAGTCGATGGAGCCGAACGTCGAGACGAGGCCGGAGGCAACTCGCTCGCCGAGTCGGCTGCGGGATCCTGGCGGAATGTGACTCCGGCTGCTGCCATCTGCCCCACGGTAGGCGCCAAATGACGTGGTGCGAAACACGGCATATGCCACGGGGTGGCTAAGATCGGGATGGGGGCAGCGTTCTGCAACAGCGGCACCCGCAGGGATTGCGCCGAGGCGCGGACACGGGAAGTACCCAGGTTCGGAGCCCTCCCGGAGGAGGTAACACTCCTACTCCTGCTCGATCTCTCTATCAAAGGTGGACATAGTACAGAGGTGCTCCTCGAGCTGTGCGGTGGTTCCATGGTTCGGGTGTGAGGAGGAAGAAGGATCAAAATGATCGGCCCCTTCTACTTGGACACCAGGCAGCCTTATATAGGGCTGGCTGCCTGGCTTACAGGGTGGTCCGGCTGGCCCGTGTCAGTCGGGTAGTGTCGGCTACAGGGGTGTCTCTTCATGACGCTGCATGTCCGCCGAGCAGTAGAACCTCGTAGGCCTGCAGGCGATGTCGGGGTAGATCTGGCGTCGTGGAGGGCTGGCCGGCTGCGATGCCGGACCCCTCCGACCAGATAGGCGGCGTCTTGGATCTTGTCGGTCGCGAGGCAGTGCTCCGTGCCTCCCGCCTATCGGGGCTGCTGAGCACTGTGGGAGACGTCAGGCCATGCTTTGCTTTAGCCCACGCCTGGGCAACGTGGAGGGCGCGCCGGGCATGGTTCCGGCATCCGCCCAACACGGGCCCTTGTCCTCCGCTCGTCGTGGGAGCGTGGCAGCCGGTCGTCCGGCTGGCGAGCAACCGAATCCGGCTGCTACCGTTGACCTTGGTCGCATAAGGCGGGCGTCGTTTGTCGTTATCTGTTTGTCCGGGAACTGTGCTGATGACGAGTCTACAGTTCCTCTTGCCCGCGCCGCTCGGCTGCGCTTTGACTGGCTAGGCGGTGTCCGGCTGCGCTCGGGGCAGACGGGCTCGGCCTAGCCGGGCAGCAGGAGGCGGCCTGGCACTTGTAATTTGTGTTTCACTCGGGATCTTCTGTGGGTCTTTGGGTACCCGGGTTTTATCCCCATGTCAAGTACTGAACTTATTTTGCCTCATCATATATTTGAGTTTGGTATTTATCTGCAAAGTGTATCACCTGCTATTATGTTGAACCTGCGAACCCTAAAAGTGACATATAGGGAAAACAAGGGGAGATGTTTTAGTTTGAGGATTCTATGTGTTCATGAAGTGTTAATGCGTTGTTCCGGGCTATTCGAAAGGGTAGACCTTAATTACCTGTAGTTCCAAGTTGGCCCGGTGAAATGGGCAGGTAGGACAATAGATGTTGTGCAAATTCTCTTGGTTAGTACGCACAACTATTTACGGAACACATACCTACATATATCGGAGTTAGAGATAAGTCCCATTGCTATTTGTATCTTATTATATGATCAATCTTATTCATGCAACACCCCGCTATCACCTCATGCCTACGTTTTAAATCTCTGAGTTACACTTTCACTTTTCCGGTGAAAACTGGGAAACCCTTGTTTACTACTGCTGTTTTATTTTGCTTGCTTGAATCATCCTACTGCCATAACTATCACTGCTGCAAGTTTATTGATATACAGGTGTGGTTGAGAGTGACGCCTCAATTGCTAAAGTCTTATTGGTATTCTTGTGTTCCCCTTGAGTCGAACTATAAATTTGGGTAATACTTCCCAACGAAGATTTCAACGATCCCCTATACTTGTGGGCATCAAGACATTTTCTGGCGCCGTTGCCGGGGAGCCTAGCTTTATTGGTAAGACAACTTGTTATCATTTATTTGCTGCACTTGCTTGTTCCCAACTATGGGAAAGGAAAAGAATACTCCGAAGGAAGTAAGGCCTTCAACTACTCGTAGAGGTACTGATTTGCCAAGTAGGCCAAACTTTTCACCTAATGTTGCTTCTGCTATTATTGCTAAGAAGAAAGAAAAAGCTTTATCTAGTTCACCATTGTCTAAGATGTCTACTAGTATTGAAAATAATTTAATATGTGGTAGCGTAGACAAAGAAGTGACACCTGAAACATCTGAGATAACTGAAACATCTGAATTGCCTGAATTACCTGAATCTGCTATTGTTGAAAATGTGGAGTCTGAGTTGGAAGATATTGAATATTGTGATGATGAACATGAAACTTCTTCTGAGGAAGAAGATGCATTTACTATGGCTTTTATGGATTCGAATTATGATAAATTGGATAAACTTGATAGCTATAAAAATTCTCCTCTTGATGATTATTTCCCTGTTACTAAAAAATGAATGCTCCAGCTATTAAAATTAAAGATAAAGATTATGAGTTTAGTGTTGATCCTGAAATAATTGAAAAAGCTGAGAAGTTTAAGTTTTATGGGAGAGATGATGAGTTTCCTTTTGAACACATTGCTGTTTTGCATGATTTATCTGTGCTATTTGGTAAAGATGAAATCCACCAACGCTATTATTTCTTAAAGTTGTTTCCTTTTACCTTGGGAGGAAATGCTAAAACTTGGTATAATCATTTAGAACCTGGATCTATTACTAGTAAAGAGGAATGCTTGCAGCTATTCTATAATAAATATTTCCCTTAGATAAGATCCATGGTTTAACTATTGAGATTAGCAACTTTTCACAGAAAGAGAAGGAGGATCTACCCCAAGCTTGGGGGAGGTACAGTAAGATGGTTAGGAAATGTCCTACCCATGGCTTCAAGAGTAATGAAATACTTGATATATTTTACAATGGACTAACTGAAAACACTAGAGGCTATCTTGATAGTATTGCAGGTAATGTTTTCAGGGAAAGGACCGTTGATGAAGCAACTGAGTTATTGGAGACTATCTCTAGAAATTATGAAGATTGGAATATTGAAGAGATAGATGGAAAAGAGATATTTCCAGAGAAGAAAGGAGGCATTCTTAAGTTAAACAAAGAGACAATGAAAGAAGCTTCCAAGGCTATTAAAGAGAAGGGAATTAAAACCTCTCATCTCAAGGAATTATCTGAAATGGGTGTTAAACTTCCTATTGATCAACCATGTTTTCCAATCCAAGTCAATGCTATTAGCTCTATGGAAGGTAATGAAAAGGTAACACCTCCTATTGATGTATCGTACATTAATGATTTTGCTTATTATAACGATCCTGAGGAGCATGATATTAGAATGAGTATTATGGAAAACTCTCATAAAATTAAATTTCTTCGTGAAAATTTAAATGCTAGTGTGGGAGAGGTTAGAAGAATTATTAAACATTGTGAGATGATGAATAATCAAGTTGAACAAATGGTTTCTCTTCAAAATCAATTGTATGCAAATCTTATTGAGAAGAAACAGGTTTGTGGAGTTAATACTAGAGGTGGTGCAAGTACTCAGGATCCTGACTATCCTGAAGACCATCCCAAGAGGAAAGAGCAAGAGGCTCTCAAGAAGAAATCTTCTGCAGGAAAATCTCCCAATGAAAACAAAGATATTGATGATTCTCAAGAACAAGATAAGGATATTTCTATTTCTGATGCTGAGACTGAAGATGATAATAATGAAGAAGAGGAATCATCTCCACCTGAAGAAGAACAACATGAAGCTGAAAATATTGAAGAACCTGAACCTCCTGAAAAAGAAGACCCTCAACCATCTATTGAGAAGAATAAAAAGAAGAAGCATCCAAATCAACAAAAAGGTAAAGAGAGGGATCCATGGGTACAAAGACCCATACCATATCCCCAAGAGGTAATGAAATCTTTGGATGATGCTAGGTTTGAGAAATTTCTTGAGTTGATTAAAACTTTATGTTTGCAAATTCCTCTTGTTGATGCTATTAAAATTCCTCCATATTCAAAATATATGAAAGATATTGTCACTAATAAAAGGAAGATACCTACTGATGCAATTACTGCTATGCTTGCTAATTATTCATTTGAGGGGAAATTGCCTGAAAAGCGTGGAGATCCTGGTATTCCAACTATTCCTTGTCATATTAAAGAAACTTATGTGAAATATGCATTATGTGATTTAGGAGCTGGTGTTAGTGTTATGCCTTTTTCTTTATATAAGAAACTTAACCTGAATAAATTGGTTCCAACTGAAGTTTCATTGCAAATGGCTGATAAATCAACTGCTGTGCCTATAGGTATATGTGAGGATGTTCCTATCTCTATAGCTAATGTGTTAATTCCTACAGACTTTGTTATATTAGAAATGCCTGAGGATGATAATCTATCTATTATTCTTGGAAGACCCTTTTTAAACACTGCAGGAGCTGTGATAAATTGCACTGAGAGCAAAGTGACATTTAATGTCAAAGGAAATGAGCATACTATTATTTTCCCAAGAAGAATCCTGTTACAATGATAAACAAGAGTGTGAATTCTATTCAAAGAAATACTATTATGATTGGAAGCTTTGAATTTGCACTACCACCTCCTGCACCAAAATATGCTACCTTGATGATTGGAACTATTCCAATCAAATATGAGGTATCTTGAATCTTCTTTATATTATAAAATAAGAATCATGTATTATATCTTTTACATATTATTAATGAGACTTGATCAACCTCATTACTAATGTGGAAATGATGAAAACTTGATTCCCATAAAAATTTGTATTGCATTTTAATTTTATTTATCCTAGAGTTTTGGAGTATATGCATAATCATAATTATTTCAGAGTTCAGAAATTCCAGAATATGAAGTTTGAAAAATTCTCTTCAGAAAATTTTCTCGAAAAATTCCAGAAAAATTTGGAGGTAAGTTATTTTACCAGAGGGACCAACAGCCAAAAGTGGGACACCAGGAGGCCACCAGGGACCAAAAGAGGGTGTCCCACGCGGCCAGATTCCTTGGCCGCGTGGGACCCACTAACTTTGGCCCCAGGTGGAGTTAGGTGAGTGCCCTGTGCCCATCTCCTTCCCCTCGACAGAAAACCAGCTCCAGGTATTTTTCCCAAATTTTCCCGAGCTCCTTCTTCCTGCTATCCTTGGATCTCCAAGTTTAGGGCAGATTTTTCAAATCTGTTTGGTGGGATTGCTCCTTGGTATGTGACTCCTCCACCCATCCAATTACTTTTTGTTCTTATGCTTTATGTATGAAGTATTTTGCTGCACTAGGTGTCACCTAATATGCTTGAGAAATCCATGATTTAAGTTTTCTAGTTGATATTGATGCATGATATTGATGTGGAGACTAGTTATGGATGGCTCAATGTTGTTTTAGAGTGTTACATCTTAATTTTTGTTGGATATTATTTTTGGACAGCAAGGTTTTATCATGAACAAGGGTAAAGGATTGTTTGGGATGACTTCGAGACCAAGGAGAAGATCATCCAGAGTTTCCGAGAATTATGATGACAACCACCTTTGGGAGGATGGTGCGGTATATGCAGGGGAGAGGCTTCGGATTCATGCAACCAAATGGCAAGACCCCGTGGTTCTTGATCATTGGGGGATAAAGGAGGACTTCAACGCCTTCGCCGCTGCAGCTGGCTTACTCGAGTTCTCCCTTCATCCACGGAACACATACGAGGAACTCTCGCGAGAATTCCTCTCCACATTCTGGTTCGAGGGCCCCGAAAACTACAATTACAGTAAGAAAAGACTACCGGGAAGTGGACCGTGGAGGAAGTGCAACCTCAAGAGGAGCCCCAATATCCAGGAATGCAAGGCTACCAATATGGTTACTTCCCTGGAGATGGAAGTGGTGGGTACGATTACCATCCGGGATACTAGCTTGATCGCAAGCTTGGGGGAGTACTTCTCTCCCTTTCCATTCGTTGTTTTATATCACTTTTATCTTGTTATGTTTTAGTTTCTTGTTCTGAAAATCACAAAAACACAAAAAGATTTTATTTGTTTCTTTTGCTTATTTACTTCTGGTCATTTACTTTATGCATCTAAAAACTAAAAACAACAAAAATATTTTCGTTTTCTTGAATCCAAAGTAAAAACGGAGGTGCAGGAATTGCTGAAATCTGCTCACTGTTTTATTTTTAATTTTTTTTCTGTAACTCCGAATGAGCTAAAATTTTAACCACTACTGCAACTTTTCATAACCTATGCACCCGTAAAATATGAGATTATTCTGAGGTGTTTAGGTAGGGCAAAAACAGTTCTGACTTTTTAATAACAGCAAGTGCGCACATCATAGTTTCTTTAACATCTAGGGAAGTGGTAGCAAATGTTTATCTTCTCCGTGTTCTAGTATGTTATATGATGATGCAAGTGATATATTATTTAGTGACAACACTTGGCTGTGGATTGAGTAACTGTGGCTCTAAACAAAGGTCTACGCATCCCATTGTGCTTGCTAAACTTGCCAACCAAAGAGAAAGTAAAAGAGTTTTTCAAATGTTAAACATGAAGTCATATGCTTGACAAGCTTAGGGGTTGGGAGTTAACTTATATGTGCTGACACATAGAAAGCTTTCAACATTGCACTAAATTACATTTAGTTGATATCATATACTTTTGTTTATGGATGCTTATCATGGTGCCAAATAAATGCGGAAACTTAGTAAGTTTGAGGAGTGGGTATAAATGGCTAGAGAGACGCCTGGACCGCCAACCTAAGCCATGCATCATTCATGGTGGAAATTTACTGCGTACCAAAGTGAACATTCAGTGATGCACTTCATAATAAAAAGCTACACAATTAGTCAATAAAAGAGTGCTGAGATTGTTCATTGTCTGTTTGTCTTGTCATTTTGACATGGGCTTGTTCCATGTCCTGGGACAAGAGGTACCCCAGTTGACGCTCTTGATGACGCTATTATTACTTGCAATGACTTAGAAACTTAAACTTGCTCTGTGGCCCGAGTTGAGTAACACCGTGGTGTAGGTACTCGTATTCACGGGGCATGAGGCTCTCAACCATTAGTTGGTCAAGCATATGAGTCATAATAGGGAACACCAAATGGATTGATAAAACTGAGAGCAAGGTTGTAAGCACAATGAGTTCACTAGTCAATAAAAGAAAGAATCGAAAGATCTCAAAAATCTTGACATGATTCAATCAAAAGCGATGCAAGAACCTTTGTCTATTTCTACAGTTGGGCAAACTCATCCAAGTGCTGACACTTCATGTTATTCCTCTTGCAACAAATATAAATGCTTTAACACTGATTATATGCACCTTTGCTAGCATTTTGTTATTTGTTGTGGAAGTTATGTTTTGAATACTTGTTGGTATTAAACGGTGTTACATATGCAATGCAAAGTTCTTGTCAAAGTCTTTTTATCGCTTCTGCACTATGTTTGAGTTGTTCGAGGACAAACAACGAGCTAAGCTTGGGGGAGTTGATGCACCTAAAATGCATCTACTTTTCCAAGCACTTTGCTTCATAATTTGCTCCGGAATCTTCCCATATTTGAATAAAACTGCTGAATCTGACGCTGTTTTTAGCAAAGTCTCTTTTCTGGTTATTTTTGCAGGAAATTAAATCGGAGAAAAATACCACGTCAATTTTTATGGAAAAGAAGGGCATCGTGCAAAAGATGGACACGAGGAAGCGTCCGAGGGCCAAAAGAGTGGGCCCCACGCGGCCAGATTCCTTGGCCGCGTGGGCCCACCCATCTGGGGCCTCGGGCACCGCCTCTCCTTCGGCTTTCGCGTACCCCCTCATATATACGAAAAAGTGGCTGACCTAGAAGGGGGGGGGGAGCTTTCGCGAAACAGAGCGCCGCCGCCACCACAATCTTCGTTTTCGGAGACAGATTGATCCAGGATTTCTCCCCCGGAGGAGGGATCCGGAGGCCGTCTTCACCGCCATCTTCACCGCCTTCAACTCCATCGACCATGAGCTCCTTCACCATCACCATGTGTGAGTAGTCCACTGTAGGCATATGAGGTGGATGGGGATTGGATGAGATTGATCATGTAATGATACCCGTTGTCCGAGATCTTAGGGGTTTATCTTGAAGATATTTTTGTATTGTGTTGATGCACTTATGCTATGTTTAATTCTTGCTACTAGGGCCCGAGTGGCATGATTTCAGTACTGAACTTATTTTTCCCCATCATATATTTGAGTTTGGTATTTATCTGCAAAGTGTATCACCTGCTATTATGTTGAACCTGCGAACCCTAAAAGTGACATATAGGGAAAACAAGGGGGTGATGTTTTAGTTTGAGGATTCTATGTGTTCATGAAGTGTTAATGCGTTGTTCCGGGCTATTCGAAAGGGTAGACCTTAATTACCTGTAGTTCCAAGTTGGCCCGGCCCGGTGAAATGGGCAGGTAGGACAATAGATGTTGTGCAAATTCTCTTGGTTAGTACGCACAACTATTTACGGAACACATACCTACATATATCGGAGTTAGAGATAAGTCCCATTGCTATTTGTATCTTATTATATGATCAATCTTATTCATGCAACACCCCGCTATCACCTCATGCCTACGTTTAAAATCTCTGAGTTACACTTTCACTTTTCTGGTGAAAACTGGGAAACCCTTGTTTACTACTGCTGTTTTATTTTGCTTGCTTGAATCATCCTACTGCCATAACTATCACTGCTGCAAGTTTATTGATATACAGGTGTGGTTGAGAGTGACGCCTCAATTGCTAAAGTTTTATTGGTATTCTTGTGTTCCCCTTGAGTCGAACTATAAATTTGGGTAATACTTCCCAACGAAGATTTCAACGATCCCCTATACTTGTGGGCATCAATTGTCCACCCCGTCAAATCCTTTAGAAAGATCAGGTGTCTCACGGGCAGAGCTCCCAGTAGGGCATGGTAGAGTGTCCACCCTACGTTGAATTTTGGCAAACAAATATTCAAATGCATATATTTTAAAACAACTTGATTTGTCATATGTCAAAAACGAACTCAGTATGAGAAAGTTATGCTTGCCTTAGTGAATATATAAAGCCTACAACTGATTCCGAACGAAAAGAGAGACCGATATAGTCTAGTCTAAAACCAAATTTTCGTCTCAATCTAACAAAATCTAACTCTAAACAATGTCCTAGTTTGGTTATTTAAGGACTTGAGAGTATTTTGGCAAGATTACAGCGGGTGGCCGAAAACAACTCTAGTTATGCAATGTGTTATGTTTTATACTCCCTCCGTTACTTATTACTAGGCAAGATGGCGCGGCGTGTCCTTTCTACGACCCAACTCACAGCAGAGTAAACTTCGAACTATACTTTTTAGTATGTCGGAAGTAAAGAGCCAATGTCATGAGCCATCACTCCATAGATCTTAAAAACATACAGCCATTTCCAATATTGACACTTCTGTCTAGAGGTACATCTACATGTCTTGTGCGGCCTAAATTTTTTACATTTTCATAAAACTTCTCAAGATGAGGCCTCATGGAGTTTGGAAGCAAAAAGTCATCAATGTTCACCAAGCACTTGTAAGAAGCTCTATGTTCAAGATTTCGTCTCACTGCGGATGTAACCTTTTTTTTTTGCAACTGCCAATGGAATGAAATTATGAAGTTAAAGTGTGATCCTTTGAGTTACTTACATATATAGTACATATTCACCATTTTCAAGAAAAAAAAATCGGCATAAGTACTTTCCGATCTTTACCTCCTCCAAGATCATACACTGACATCCATGTAAGAATGAGCATATTTGTCGGATTATGGAGACTGAATCACCAGTAGTTAAGAAATGCAGAAGCTGAAAGAGCTATCCAATTCCTTCATCCGACAATAAAAATTGCAGAATCTGCGACAACAGCAATATATGTTACCATAAAACCCACGTACTTCAGCACCACTGCAGCATCACTGCAGAAGAATCACAACATAAATCATGCTCTTGAAAGTGAACCTGAGAGATACTTCCGGTGGTAGTTGTATGAGTAAAAATAAGTGATTGTGCACTGCTAATTGCTAAGAAAAAGAAGCACACACAAATTAAGGGAAGTTTGCTCAGTTTCTTACATTTTGCAATCACCGCTGGCCTAAAGGAGAGTGGCACATTCTAATCTGCAACCTAATCTACAACGTGCATTTTCTGCATAGGAAGATAAGAACACCAAGTCAGGTTACCTGTTGTGGTGAATTGGGAATTATGTGGTAACACCTACATGATGTAGACAGTACTCGAATTTGCTAGATTATAAGCAATATGTGGTGAATTTGCATGATATAAACAGTACTCGAATTTGCTGGATTTTGTGGTGAATTTGCATGATATAGACAGTACTGGAATTTTATGTATACATAAAGGTACAACAAAATCATTAGTACAGGAGATATCTTCAGATCAGTAATAGGGAGGTCGATGCAGTAGACATCCTATAAACCTCAAGAGGGGCTAGAAACAGCTGGAGACTACGGAAAACCACGGATTAAGTATCTCCCTAAGAAGCCATTAAACCAAATAGCATACTGGGTAGTAAGCACCTATTTATAGTAGCTGCAACATTTTTCTTTTAAGAAACAGTCAACCATATATACTTCCGGCTTCCCTAATAGTACAAAAATAACCATTACTTGTAAGAAAAATGCTCAAAAAAGCAGTAAGTTCATGTTTGCTTCTTTCAGAAGGTTCATACTTAACCATAATCAATTAATTCAATTCATTCATAGCTCAATTGTGAAGAAAACAACCATCAGCAAGGCCAGCTATTTGTTGTACTCATATGAAGATAATGAGCCAGCTGCACTTAAAAATATAATACTAAAAGTTTGTAAGAAAATCAATTGAAGGAGCACGAACTAAAAAACAAAGGTTAGCAACTAATTACACCTTATAAACTGATACATCGGCCTTTGATTAAAACAAAATAAATATGAACAACACAAAGAGAAGTAACTAACTGAGTACAGCTCAAAGTATAAGGAAACTGAAAGATCGTATTTTGGTGGATGTTGTGACTGAAATTGTGCACGTCGTCTCCGATTGACATGCCACCGGACAATGTAACTTGTAGCTACACGCGTGGAAGACATGGGCGATAGCAACCAAAGCCAGAAAATAACAGTCATGCAAGCACAATTTGAGGAAGAAAGATGCATTGTTTACTCACCAAGTTACTGTGAAGTGTATCTGAAAGAAGACTTGTACGGCAACCATTCAACACACTTAGATCATATTTTGGTGGATGTTGTGACTGAAATTGTGCACGCCGTCTCCGATTGACATGCCACCAGACAATGTAACTTGTAGGCACACGCGTGGAAGACATGGGTGTTAGCAACCAAAGCCAGAAAATAACAGCCATGCAAGCACAATTTGAGGAAGAAAGATGCATTGTTTACTCACCCAAGTTACTGTGAAGTGTACCTGAAAGAAGACTTGTACGGCAACCATTCAACACACTTAGATATTTTCCCATTTCTTTTTGCTGGGCTTCACGCATGCTCCTGCATACCTTGACAATAAGTGCAGGCAACTGTAATGCAGCATCCTTTGCATAGTAGTGGAGAACTTCGGGAGAACTTTGGGAAGAAAGATGATCTGCTTCCTGATCATATAACATTATCTCTATTGAACTCAGTTTTGGATTGATCCAGTTGATGATATAGTTTTTTGGCTGTGTGATCACTTTACCTGCAGAAGTTTTGTACAACACGAATAATGTGATCACTTTATATTTAAAAAGAATAACATGGTCATTTTGCAGCTCTAAACCCATTCTGCAGGAACATCTCAACTGAAAGCACCAAGTTACCTTGCTACCTGAACAACATGATGTTCCCTTCGGAGAGATTGTGTGCCGTCACAAATCGCGCCCTGCCGCCTCCATGAAGTACATCTGAGTGACCATGATCACTATGATCTAGCTTTATTCGCAAGAACTCACAGAGAGGGAAGAAGAGCATGGAGTTTTGGCTGCTTGGGCAACTTTCAGCGTCAGTCAACAGCTGTTGCACAAACTTATGAGGACACTGAATCAACTGAGCACCCAGATGGACAGCAAGCAGAAGTAGACGGATGAGCGTGATCAGGACCAAAATAACTAACAGATGGAGTAGGAATCCAAGAGCATGTGGCGTCCATGTAAGGCAAATCAAAAGAAGAGCCATCCTCAGCAGCAGAATCAACGTCCATTAAAGACCAAGCAGACGAAGATTCCTCATCGTCGACGGAATATTTGGAGTACTGAAAGAGTCCCTGTAGAAACCTGCAAGAAATACAATTTAGATTATAGTGGTATAGATAAGCATCCACTGTCATTATTTTCCTAGACCACATATGAGCAAATATATGAAAAATGCATAAAAAGAATCTCATCCTAAAAATGGCCAGAACTGACCTTCAGTTAAATGCTTCGATTATAGAAGGATTTCTCCTAATCGTCATAAGGAAAGCTGGAGAACAAAATCTAGTGGTCAGTGATATCTTTGACAGTGTAGCCATCCTAGATTCATACTGGGTATATGAGAAGAAACTATAGGGGTAAGTGCTCACTAACCCAGACAAAGTGCACACACAGAAACAATGTCAGTTATACACGGAATTAACTATGCTGCACGAATTAGTCTCCATATTATACCAGCAGATTGTCATGCATATCTTCTTGCCTAGCTGGTAACATCTGCATCCATCCGGTGAGCAATCATACTTCTGCACTGAAAACAGTTCTAAGATTGTAAGAGCTGAACAACACGAGGACATATGCTGCAAACTTCCATCTGTGTTTGGCACTGCTGTAGGATTGAAATAGCAAACCTGCAATGAATTGAAGGAAAAATAGTGCTGTGGTGAAGTGAAGTGAGAAAGGAAAGTAAAAGATGGGAGAGAAGACCAGATCAAGGGGAAGGAAGTAGGGTTGGGAGAAGAAATGAGGAATAGATCACCAAGATGACGCAGTGCAGTTCCCGCGCCGGCGGTCGCCGGACTCGCCAGCACGTTCATGGTCGATGCATCCGTGGTCCCAGAGCCACCGCGGAGCTCGTGTGGCTGAGCTGCCGTGGAGCCACCTGCGCCACCAGCTCGTGGAAGCTGACATCTTAGTTGGGCGATGTCGCGCCGCCTATTGTCGTATTTTCGTGTGAGCGCTGTATCCATGTCGCCGGCAGCGCTCCCACCTATCGGAAGAAACGGAGGCGGACGGTGGGTGAAGTCGTGGGGAAGGCGCGAGCGGCTGGCAGGGGCTGGACCCGGTGGCCGGTGGGAGAGGTGCCGACGGCCACCGGCGCTGAGCTTCAGAGAAGAATCGTGCTAGGATGCAACGGCCGCCAAACGGGGACGTGCGGATGGCACAACTGGACACGCGAGGACGTGCCCGACCGTATGGAGGCGGCTCCGCTCGGATTTCATCGCGGGAGATAGCTCAACGACGGCGGTTTGCGGCGGACGGGGACGGTCTGCGATGCGACGGTGCTACAAAGCGGTAGAAGCGAATCGAAGACAACGGGAAGGTGCAGAAGCTCACGATGAGCGCGCTGAGATAGTCGGAGTTCTCAGGAAAAGCCGGACAGCGTCGGAATCTTGACGGAACGGCAGCGGCCGGAGGTGGTGAAGACGGCGACGATCTCGCGATTGGCGGCCTGCCGGCACGAATTAATCGATGGGGAGCAAGAAGGGAAGACGGCGGAGCTTTTGGAAGCTCGGCTCGTCTCGGGGATGCCAGAGGCAGCGGCGCGACAACGAAGGCGACTGGGGACGATCGGGAGACGCAGCGCAGCGTGCGCCAGAAATCGTGCACATCGTGCGCCAAGAATCGTGCGCAACGGGGCGACCGGCTGGAACCGGCTAACCGGCCGCGCTCCGCGCGCCAAAAATCGTGCGCTACAGTGGCCCGCGTGCGCGCGGGGCGACGTGGCTCGATCCTAGCTGTCCATTCCGCCAATCTGACAGCCAAAAGAAAGGGGGTGATGTGGCTCATCGGATTGGGGGTGGACATGTCCGTCCTTTATATATAGTAGGTATAAGGTATATAGTTTTTTTCAGAAGGTCAAACTTGACTATCTTTGACCAAAATTTTAGAAATATTATTAGCAATTACAATAATAGATAAGTATCATTAGATTCATCATGAAATATATTTTCATACTTTGTTTTCTTAGTATTTCAAAAATTGATAGTTTTTTTAAAATCCTGGTCAAAGATAGTCAAGTTTGACTTTTCATGAAAAACTATACACCTTATAATAAGGAACAAAGAGTGTATTATTTTTTGGTTTTGTGTATTTTATTGGTAAATGTCGGCCCAGTGAGAATCAGGGTGTGCTGGGCCTGTCCTCCACGGCCCTCGACACTCGATGGCCGAATTTCGCTAAGGACCAAGCCACGGCTTGGAGAGACTCGCGAGGCAAATCGCCCCGCGAGGGCTTTAGAGGCAGCAGAGGCCTATGGAGGCCCTCTTCACTGCTGCCCCCTCTTCAAGGAGATCTCCCCTGGAGAGAGGTCAACGCCAAATCCTCCACAGGGCACCCTAGCCCTCGTGGGGATTGCTTCGCTGCAAAGCAACCTCTGCAGAGCGCACATGGGCTCTGCAGCGGCCGCAGAGTGACGCGCGCCTCTGCGCGCGGTGACGACGACGCCGTAGTTGCCATTTGGTGATTAAATGAGTCAACAAAACTGCGCCATCCGCACCGGACTATAAGGATTTCCTCTTTGGTGATAAGGGGACCGGCCGGCGCTACGCTCCACGGCCAACGTCACCGTGGGCACCCCCACGTTCCTCTGCAGCCCCAGCTGGCCGTCCTGCATGGACGGTGGTTTCTCTGCCATAGGCATCAGCTTTACGCCCATGGACCGCGTCCATGGACAGCTGGGCTGCGGTGCACCGTGCTCCCCTTCTGTCGCCGTGTGATAGCCCTTCCGCGGCGCAAGCGCAGGGAAGAGGCCCGGGGCGCCTATAAAAGGAGGAGGTGCACCACCGTAGCAAAGGATCGCATTCTCATTCTAGCTTAGCCACTTACGCGCAAGGAAGAAGAACCACAGTTCCCTTCCTTGTATACACATTGCCAAAAGAGAGCCCTCGGCAAGCTCATTGTACTGTAACCTCCATAAGCAGTGCAATACAGACAAGCAGGAGTAGCGGTGTTACCTCCACACGAGGGCCGTGAACCTGGGTACGGGCTGGTGTTCATCTCTGTCGTGATGTCCCTCCTCATGCTCGACGAGCACCGTCGCCGTGCAGGTTGAGGGTTGTTTGACCAACGTGTTCAGCCCCTTACACGAACTCTCTTCGTGAGCTTGACTATCCCTGTTTCGTGGGAGTCATTCTCCGACAATTGGCGCGCCAGGTAGGGGGCTGAGGCGCGTCTTCAACCTTCACCGACCTCTGCACCATGGCGGACACTCGCGCAGCTCGCGCCACCCGGCGGGCATCAGGCAGGGCACCACCGAGCCCGCTGCCAACACCACCAACCCTCGCGGCCGTCCCCGTGCCAGCCGCGCCACGGGGCGCAACACCGCTGAACCGCGTGTGGAGCACCCCGAGGACGATGACGGCCACCACGACGACCGCTTCGACGAGACGTCGACCACGGGCACGGCGAGGACGCTGAGTCCTCGCATCCGTCCCAGCGCCACAGCGCCTCCACTCTTGGGCGTCCAGCCCAGCCCAAACACCGCGCTGCTCATGGCCGCGGAGCTCTTCCGCTACCGCCCCACAGCGAGGCGCACGACAACTGGCTCGGCCGCCTCCAGCACCTCGTCGACATCGCGGCGGCACCGCGCGCAGCTCCGGCGGCGTCGCGCTCTCTGGTGCACCACAACTCCGGACGCGCTGGAACTGCCACGCATGGCGCACCTCCGCCGCCGCCTCCGCCAGGTCCGCCTCCAGCTGCGGCGCACAAGGCCGCTCCCACGCGTCTTCGCCGCGCGATTGCCAAATCGTGCAGCGGACACCCCCAGACGCGCGGGTGGAAATGGAGCGCCAGAAGGACCTCCAGAAGCGCATCGTCGAGGAAATCGGCCAAGCAGGGCGACAGAACCGCCGTGCTCTTCAGGGTGGCATCGCCTCGTACGCCACAGGATGCGCGGCCTTCACCCGCAACCTGCGTCGCGTCGTCTGGCCACAGAAGTTCAGGCCTGACCTACCCAAGGGCTACGACGGCACGAACAACCCCATCGAGTTCTTGCAGCTCTACACCACCTCCATCCAAGCTGCGGGGGGAGACGACAAGGTCATGGCCAACTGGTTCTCCCACGCTCTCAAGGATTCGCCTTGTCGTGGCTCCTGAACCTTCCCGAGGATTCCATTGACTCGTGGGAGGAGCTCTGCCAGCAGTTCGTTGCAAACTTCAAGGGCACGTACGAGCGCGCCCTCACCTACAACGACCTGCGAGCTGTGCGCCAGAAGCCTGGCGAGACCCTCCGCAGGTACATCCAGCGCTTCAGCCAAGTCCGCAACAAATCCCGAACATCCCGGACTCGCACGTCATTGCGGCCTTCAGAGAGGGCGTCACCAACCACAGGATGCTCGAGAAGCTCGGCATCCATGATACCCTCTCCTCCGTGGTGAAGCTCTTCGACATCGCAGACAAGTGCGCCAAGGCAGAAGAAGGGCTCCTCTTCGTCAAGGTGGGCTCGACAGACGACCCTGTCGAGGGATCCAAGACCCAGAAGAGGCGTGACGAGACAAAGCGCAAGCCTACCGCAGTCTGGCAGCTGAACCCGACGCCAAGCATGTTCGCGAGGACTCCCAGAGGCTGGCGAGAAAAAGGTAACCGCCCGTTCTGCATCTACCACAACAGGCGCGGCCATGCGACGGAGAACTGCTATGACCTCAAGCAGCTGAGCAAGAAGCGTGAGCAAGAAGAAGGCAGCGGTGGCCGCGGCAGAGGCCGTGGTTACCGCAAAGGTGGACGCAAGGCAACTTCCAGAGGCCCAGGGACTCAGGCGAATGCCGCCGAGAAAAACAACAATCTCCCGACGAAGAGCCTGGAGGTTACCAGGCCCCTAAGGGTGCCATGGCATGCATCCTCGGCGGATCCCAGCGCCCAAGTCGAACAACCAGTTCAAGCAGTTCGCTCGCGAGCTCAATGCAGCGCTTCCCGGGGTCGAGACGTCCCGCCCCCTCAAGTGGTCCCAGTACACCATCGCCTTCGACGCCAAAGATCACCCCAAGTCTACCAAGACTGTGGGCACCCTCCCGTTGGTGTGCACCCCCACCATCAACAACATCGCCGTCGGCAAGACGCTCATTGATGGGGGTGCAGGCCTGAACGTCATCTCTGTCGAGACCTTCGAGACGCTTCAAGTGCCCTACGAGTGGCTTATGCCCTCCAGGCCCTTCACCGGGGTCACCAGCGGCTCAATCTCGCCTCTGGGGCAAGTGAGGCTCGCGGTCACCTTTGGCACGCAGGAGAACTACCGCACCGAGCTAATTGACTTCGACGTCGCGCACATTGGCCTGCCCTACAACGCCATCCTCGGCTACCCCGCCCTCGCGAAGTTCATGGCCGTCACGCACCACGCCTACAACATGGTCAAGATCCCTGGCAGCGGTGGCACCATCACCATACGTGGTCACGTACAGGACGCCACGCGCGCTGTCGAGATCGCCTACAAGGCCGCTGCCATGGCATTCCCCGCTGACGAGGACATGGAGCCTCTCGAGAGGCCCAAGAAGAAGAAGCAGCTGTTCACTCAAGAGCAAGCATCTACAAAGAAGGTGTCGCTGAGCACCAGTGGCTCGGGGGCTGAGGGCTCGGGGGCTAGCGTCACCATAGGCGCTGGCTTGCCTCCCAAATAGGAAAGCGCGCTCGTCGCCTTCCTTCGGGCAAATTCTGACATGTTCGCATGGACTCCGTCAGAAATGTCCGGTGTACCAAGGGAGGTGATCGAGCACCACTTAGCCGTGTGTCCAGACGCACGCCCTGTAAAGCAGAAAGCGCGGAAACAAGCCCCCGAGAAGCAAGCGTTCATCATCAAAGAAGTAGAGAAGCTGAAAGCAGCAGACATCATTCGAGAAGTTGCCCACCCCACTTGGCTCTCCAACGGTGTGGTTGTCCCAAAACCCAATGGAGGAGGCCGGCTCTGCATCGACTACACAGACGTAAACAAGGCCTGCCCCAAGGATCCATACCCCATGCCAAGGATAGACCAGATTGTGGACTCCACCGCCGGCTGTGATCTCCTCTGTTTCCTGGATGCCTTCTCAGGCTACCACCAGATCAAAATGGCCAAGGAAGACGAGGAGAAAACAGCATTTCTCACCCCTTGTGGTGTGTATTGCTACACTTGCATGCCCTTTGGCCTGAAGAATGCCGGCGCCACCTTCCAGAGGCTCATGAGGATCGCCTTGGGGGCTCAGATGGGAAGAAATGCAGAAGCTTATGTCGACGACATCGTGGTCAAGTCTCGCGAGGGAGACACTCTCTTGAAGGATCTCGAGGAAACCTTTGCCAGCCTGCGCAAGGTGAACATCAAGTTAAACCCCGCCAAGTGCGTCTTCGGGGTGCCTTCAGGCAAGCTCCTCGGGTTCCTCGTGTCCCACCGTGGCATAGAAGCAAACCCTGACAAGATCAAGGCTATAGAAGACATGCAGCCACCTCGCCGCCTCAAGGACATGCAGCGCCTAGCAGGATGCATGGCCAGCTTAGGCCGCTTCATCTCCAAGTTCGGCGAGAGAGCCTTGCCATTTTTCAAGATCATGAAGAAATCCGGCACCTTCAAGTGGACTCCAGAGGCCGACAAAGCATTTGAGGACTTGAAGAAATACTTGGCTAGCTCACCAGTCATGGTAGCCCCCAGGGCAGGCGAGCATCTGAAGCTGTACCTAGCAGCCACTCCACAAACTGCAAGCACGTCCTGGTGGTGGAAAGAGAAGAGCCAGTTCTCCCCAAGAAAAGCACTGCCACACCAAGTCCAGAACCTCCCGATGAGGGAACAGTCTCTCCAGGCCCACAGTTCACCAGCGGCATCTTCAGGGCCTACTGCGAGAGCCTCGGCACCAAGCTCTGCTTCGCCTCGGTGGCTCACCCACAGAGCAACGGCCAAGCAGAGCGAGCAAATGCTGAGGTCCTCAAGGGCCTCAAGACAAGAAGCTTCAATCGCCTCAAGGGCTACGGCAAGGGCTGGATAGACGAACTCCCGTCCGTGCTCTGGTCCATCCGCACGAACCCCACGAAGCCCACTGGTGAGACGCCATTTGCCCTCGTGTATGGAGCTGAAGCAGTCCTCCCCACAGAGATCAAACATGGATCCGCACGGGTCCTTGCCTTCAACGAGGACGATCAAGCAGACCTCCACAACGATGACCTGCTGCTCCTTGACGGGTTGCGCCGCCGTGCCGCCCTCAGGGCAGCAAAGTACCAACAAGACCTGCGACGCTACCACAGCCGCCACATACGTCCACGCACTCTCGAGACAGGCGACCTCGTCCTCAGGAGAATCCTCTCCAGGGAAGGTCTCCACAAGCTCTCGCCCATGAGGGAAGGCCCCTACAGGGTCGCACACATCGCCAGGCCCGGCGCGGTACGCCTCGAAACGGAGGACGGCATCCCGGTCAAGAATCCATGGAACATCGCGCATCTACACAAGTTCTACCCGTGATCATAGTCACGCCAGCCATTTTTTGTCTCTAGAGGGAAGCACACAACTTCACCTCCAAGCTTCACAAAAGCTTCTCCTCCCGAGGGCCAGCCCATCTGAGCTCTCCTGATAGCGTGCCGCCGCAGGCCGTGAAGAGTCTCAGCCACTGAATGTGGTCCCCATGCCTCGACATGGAAAACTTTATCTTGGTGATACCAAGTGTAGTGAACCAATTCGTTTCTCAATGAAACATTGCGATGAGGCGCCGCTGTGTAATATTTTGGTGGTGAGTTTTACTTTTCATCATCTTTTTTCATTTCACGCTCATATTTTTCCCCATGCGCACCTCGCGAGCGGGGGCTGAGTACGGTGACTGTGCCTCGAAAGCACCCCAACAGCACCGCAAAATCCAAAGGATCCGAGCTCTAACACGTGAGCACGCTCTCACGCCTGTTAGCTCCTCAGAGAGCTCTGGCCTATGGGCTTGCTCCCAAACACGCCACCTCACCAAAGGACCTTGGTGCTTATTCTCCTCGCGAGATACTCATGAGGAAGCCTATAAGCGCGCATGAGTTTTTACTACCATGTACTTGCTTTGGGTTTGCCTCTCTAACCAATACAGGGAACAAGAGTCCCCCAAGCTCGTGAAGCCACGCTCCGGCCTCAAGAGGGAAGCGCACCATCAGGGAAACCAACGCCCTCTACGAGACCAAAGTCTCGCAAAGCTAAGTCCAGCGCTCACACCTCAGGAGTTTTTTCCTCCCTCTCACGAGCACCGTCGTCCCTCGAACGGGTTTTTCTCCCTCACACTCCATGGACTGCTTGTGCGTCAAAGGGGGGCCCTCGAGCACCGCGACTCGAGAGCCCTTACCTCTCCAAGCCTTAAAGACCCCCCGGCCTTGCCGAGTCAAGCTCCGGCATACCGCAGCGGCGGAGTCATAGCGCAAAGAGATGGGTCCTGACGACGTAGAGCGAAAAAAGACATGGAACAGGGATAAAAGGCCCATCGAGGGACATACACATAGCAGCGCACGATTAAAGTGTCTTACAAACCAGAATGGATTAAAACAAGTCTTAAAACAAAGATAACTGTGCCTCAAGCGCGTCTTGTTGCAGGAGAGGCCTAGGCAGGGGCATCGCCGTCACCATCCTCCTCAGCCTCCTCTTTAGCTTCTTCTTCAGCGCCTTCCTCCTCCTCAGCGGCCTGCTCTGTCTCGACCCTCTTGAAGCGGTCGACATAATCGTTGACCTCCTCCCGAACCAAGTTGGAGAGGTCCTGAGCTTGGTCCCCCTTGACAGGCTCGGTCACGGACTCGAAGTCGAAGCTGGGGTGAAGACGCTGGAGGTTGGCGAAGACGCGATCGATCGCCACCGTCAAGAGCTTGCGGCACTCTTCATCGACAACGTCGCCCATCTCCGCCACAGGGCCCTCGAGCGTGGTGAAGAGCTGGTCGAAGTAGGCGAGATACGCACAGCATCGGCATTCCCATGGACGGGAACCGCAGGGGCGTCCACTCCCAGGTTCGCCGCAAGGGTGTTCCCCCGAGCCACCAAGGACTTGAACATGCGCTCCCGCTGCTGCGTCAAGACCTGTGCCGCCTGCACGTGGTGCTCAGCCTCCTCAGCACGCTCCACGGCAGGGCCCACCTGCGCAGCCAACTCCTTCATATCAGCCATCAGGGAGGCGAGATCTTGATCTGCACGCTCTTGAGCCTCTTCCGCGCGGCGACGACCATCCCTGGCGCGCCTCAACTGGGAGTTCAGGCTGGCGTTCAGTCGCTCCAGCTGAATGATGCGGGCGTTGTCCTCCGCGCGTTTCTTCTTGAAGCGGTCCTCCTGCTTCTTGAATTTCCCGGCATAATCTTCAGCGACGGCAGCGCGATACTCTTTCTGCTTGGCGACGGCCTCCTTCTCAGTCTCTTCCTTCCTCGCGGCGAGCTTTTGGTTGGACTTCTCTACAAGCTTTTTGTGCCTGGCCACCTCCTCACCATGCTTGCCTATGGCCTCGGCCAGATTGCCCTCCCGCGCCTCGAGATCTGCGCGCTGCGTGGACAGCTCCTTGTCAGCCTGCAGCTACTGTTCCTCGCGCTTGAGCGCTTCCGCCTCGCGCGCCGCCAGTGCTTGCTCGCGGGCGTCCAAGGACGCGCGGTGTTGGTCCAAGGATTTTCGCGTGGCATCCGACTCCGCGGCGAACTTCTCCTCGCGGTCAGCAAGCTCTTGGCGCTGAGCGATCAGCGTGGTCTCGAGGGCCGCGCGCTCTGAGGCTGCAGCTTGGCGTTCCGCCACGGCCGCCTCGCGATCTTCTGCAGCGGCCTGGCGCTCTGCCTGGAGTGGCTCCAGGATCTCTTGATCCTCGCGCACCGCGCTCTCGTGGACTTCCTTGGCGAAGCGCAGCGCCTCCTCGCGCTGCGCCCGCATGGCCTCGTTGCCGTGGCGACAGTGCTCCACGGTCTCAAAGAAGCGTGTCCAGGCCTTCTCGAGTTCTTCATACTATCTGGCGAGCTCGGCCTCCTCGAGAACGAGCTGGGCCTCCAGCCCATCCAGCGCTTCCCTCGCCAGGCGAAAAACGGAGCTGCGGCGAACGCCGCTCCAGTTCCTGCCGCCCAGGACCAGAGCCCATGAACTCCCACTAGGCATGGAAGCTCCCACATCTGCACCAGATCCAAGGACGGGGAACTCCGTGCTTGGGCCAGGGTCAACTCTGGCCTGGGGGCTCCGGAGCAAGCCCTCTCCGCCACTTGCGCCATGGGCACCAGCGCCATCGTCTTCCAGCGGCGCCTCCTCTCGGGCTTCGGGGCTGGGGAAGATTTCCCAGCCGTCGTGAGGTCCGCCGCAGCCGTGCCCGCTGCGACCTCAGAAGAAGCTGCCGCCCCCTCAGTATCTGCGCTTGGCGGGGGCGGCGGAGGGACGTTCTCCTCCATCTTGACGTTGGCGCTTTCCCTCGCCGGCGAGCCGCTCCCCGCCGTCTCCGCGGCGATCTCCTCTTGCCGCTCCGGTGGAGTGACAGGGCGTGGCGGTGTTGGCATCCTCACCACCGTCTCCTCCTCGAGGCGCTCCTCCGTGGTAGAAGACGAAGCAGCTGCCCCGACCGGAGGTGCAACCACCACAGGCCCTGTGGCCTCCTCCGCCACAGGCTCGTGGCCTCCTCCACAGCCGGCTCCGTGGCCTCTGTCACCACGGGCCTGGCAACCTCTTCAGCTGAGGGCTCCACAGGCCCCTCAGCGGTTGTCGTGGCGGCGCCCCGCACCTCCGCAGCCTTGCGGAGCCTCCGGCGCTTCGCCGTCACCAAATCCCTGACAAGCAAGCAAGAAAAGACTTCAAGAGGGGAACAGGGGTATTTTCATACGAAGTGAAAACACACAAGGGAGCCAATCCTTACCCAGACGTCTTGGCGCGGGAGTCGACCCACACCGTGTTGGACGACCGCCACGGCCTCGACGACGCGGCACCAGCGCCGGACCCCTCAGGAGCAGTCTCGTCTTTCCTCTTGAGAGGAGTGCCCACTGGACTCCTGGCGGTCCTGTCGTGAATAGCCTTGGAGCGGGGCTCGCAGCGTCCTGCTGCGGCCTCCTCGTCGCTATCTTCCCCCCCTCCGCGGCCTGGCGCGAAGGGGCCACAAGGAAATCCTCGTCCCCGCTGGACGAAATCTCCAGAACTTCTCCCTCGGGAGGCGCAGGTTTCGAAGAGCTCGCCTCCCCTGCCGAGGGATTCGCCCCTCCGCAGGTGACGCCCAGATCGGCGTCAGATGCGGCGGGTGACTCCGTGGCCCAGTCCTCTTCCACCACGGGCGCCGCAGCCTCCTTCTTCTCCTCCCCGCCAGACCTGAGGGGTGAACTCCGGCATCAGCTCCAGGATCGCGAGGCGCTTCTTCGGAGTAATCTGATGGAGGGGCCTCGCGAGCTCACTGCGCGGCACAGGAACCTCCGGGGCGGTGAAGAGGATGCCCATGATGGAGGCAATGACGTCGGGGGTGTGGGAGCTGCAGTGCAGCCGCATCAGGTCCGCTGGGCCAGAGTACATCCACACCGGCTTCGTGTGCTTCTGGAGAGGAGCGATACGGCGCCTCACGAAGTCTTCAGCAACCATCTGCCCCGTGAGGCCAGCTTCACGGACGAGCTTCATGCGTGCGACCAAGTCAGCAATCTTCGGGCTTTGGAAGGCCGCGCTTGACCAGTTCGAGTTCTTCAGCGGCGGCGCCTCAGGGACGTCGAAGAAGGAGTTCTGCATCTTGGCGTCCACGATGAACCACCGCTGGCGGAAATCGTCCACCTTCTTCGTCACCCGAGTGACGGGCTTGTCGCCGTCCCAGGACATGGGGATGTAGATGCCTCCCATCCCATCCGCAATGCGGAAGGACACGCAACCAGACCGCTCGCCGGGCGCCGTGGAGCGGAGCGCGTAGAAGCTCCGGAAGAAGGCCACGGAAGGCATCACCCCCAAATACGCCTCGCAAAGATATGCGAAAATGGCGAGGATCAAGATGGAGTTGGGGTGCAGATGCAGAAGTTGGATCAGGTAGAAGGCCAGAACCTCCTCCAGGAAAGGGGAAAATGGCGGCACCAGACCAGCAAATATGGTCTGGAAGAAAATGGGGTATAGCCCCGCCGCGAGCTTGCCAAAGCGCGCCGCCTTGAGAACGCTGGCGCCGTGCTCGTTGTTCTTGCCCGCGGCCATCAGCCTGATCTTGTCCAGCGCCTCCGCCGTGTGGATGCGGGTCCCCACCAGCGCCGGCGCGAATTCGTCCTCCTGCTGCGCCTCAGCGGGCTCGCTCACCATCGCCGCTTTGTCCTTCTTAGGACCCATGGTCGAAGAAGGAAGGGCGGCGGAGAAGCTTGGTGAAGGAGGAAGAGCGCCGGGAGCACGGAAGCGCAGAAGTCAAGAGAAGGAGACGGGCGCGCAAATGATGCAGTAACTGCTGCCTGAACCGGCGCTGCAGGCTTTATATCGCCTCAGAGCAGTTACCGAGACATGGTGGGTCCCCCCACTACGCCCATCATCGCCGAAGAGAACGTGTCGTCGTGGCGTAACTGCCCTACACGTGTCTCGGGCCGGCCGGACACTTTGGGCCCATGACGATTCACCTGCGTCCACTGGACTACATCGTGCCCATCATGGGCCCGGGGCTACTGTCGGCCCAGTGAGAACCAGGGTGTGCTGGGCCTGTCCTCCACGGCCCTCGACACTCGATGGCCGAATTTCGCTAAGGACCAAGTCCACGGCTTGGAGAGAATCGCGAGGCAAATCGCCTCGCGAGGGCTTTAGAGGCAGCAGAGGCCTATGGAGGCCCTCTTCACTGCTGCCCCCTCTTCAAGGAGATCTCCCCTGGAGAGAGGTCAATGCCAAATCCTCCACAGGGCACCCTAGCCCTTGTGGGGATTGCTTCGCTGCAAAGCAACCTCTGCAGAGCGCACATGGGCTCTGCAGCGGCCGCAGAGTGACGCGCGCCTCTGCGCGCGGTGACGACGACGCCGCAGTTGCCATTCTGGTGATTAAAGGAGTCAACAAAGCTGCGCCATCCGCACCGGACTACAAGGATTTCCTCTTTGGTGATAAGGGCACCGGCCGGCGCTACGCTCCACGGTCAACGTCACCGTGGGCACCCCCACGTTCCTCTGCAGCCCCAGTTGGCCGTCCTGCATGGACGGTGGTTTCTCTGCCATAGGCATCAGCTTTACGCCCATGGACCGCGTTCATGGACAGCTGGGCTGCGGTGCACCGTGCTCCCCCTTCTGTCGCCATGTGATAGCCCTTCCGCGGCGCAAGCGCAGGGAAGAGGCCCGGGGCGCCTATAAAAGGAGGAGGTGCACCACCGTAGCAAAGGATCGCATTCTCATTCTAGCTTAGCCACTTACGCGCAAGGAAGAAGAACCACAGTTCCCCTTCCTTGTGTACACCACTGCCAAAAGAGAGCCCTCGACAAGCTCATTGTACTGTAACCTCCATAAGCAGTGCAATACAGACAAGCAGGAGTAGCGGTGTTACCTCCACACGGTGAACCTGGGTACGGGCTGGTGTTCATCTCTGTCGTGATGTCCCTCCTCATGCTCGACGAGCACCGTCGCCGTGCAGGTTGAGTGTTGTTTGACCAACGTGTTCAGCCCCTTACACGAACTCTCTTCGTGAGCTTGACCATCCCTGTTTCGTGGGAGTCATTCTCCGACAGTAAATTCTAATTGTATTCATTTGAGTCAATGTCTTTGGTTGAGAATGTGAGGACATATTTGCTCAACGGGAGAAATGATGGTTGAGGGAAAATGACTTCACAATTCTAAGTACTAGTCATCAACCCGTGCATCCGCACGGGCAAGTTTTTTGGTTAAATTGTTAGTTTTATATATATTTCAAGTGACATATATAACCCATTAAATATATTTTTGCATAAAATTTGAATGTCATGTGTTTAAATTTTATATGCATCGGGCATGAAACAATTTTTTTCTGTTTTACGTGATACTTTTTATGGATCTGCACACTGTGGTTACTGATATCTGAGCATTTCATTAGTAAAAAAAGTGTTAGACTTTGAGAACCAACCAAATCTCAGTTCTGACGCAATGAGTTACTTCTTAATGCGGGTTATTTTTAATGTTTGAGACATCGTTTCAATTGTTACGCGGATATATTTTGTGACTTTCTCGATCTTGAAGCTCATCCACTCCATTTAGTAGGCAATGTGTGTGATTGCGCGTAGAATTCGAGAATCAATTGCCCAGATGTGTCTATTCCCAGGGTTCATGGTCTTCACGCACCATCCCTTTCTCTATAAAAATCTCATCTCTTCTCTCTATGAAACATTTTGAAGAAGTTTGTCTCCATTTGTCCCTATGTCTGGATCTAAATTGCCACTGTGAAAGGAGGCACGAAGATGTCGTAAAGGGGGGATAACAGAGGAGCCACGGAGGAGATTGCTGGAACTAACACATCATATAGGTCACTTGTTTCAGAGGATGGTGTGAGTCGGCGTCGATTTAGTTGACGGTATAATTGGAATAATTTCTGATGTATTTAAGTAATTTATTGACTCGACCACCTATCTATAAAAAAGAGATTTTTTGTGGATCTGAAGAAATAAGAATTCTATTAATTTTCATTTTCTCAACTTATCCAAAACTTAATTATCTTTTCGATGAGGTTTACCCGAACTAAAATGTAGTGGTATAACTATGTCAACTGTAAGGCATATCACTTCTAGTCTGATAATCTTGCATCATGGGTAAGGAAACATGATAGTGAAAACTAAAGAGAAACTTAATTCTTTGCTTGATGTGACTCACTAAACATGTAAGTCATGTGGAATATTTACTGCACAATGTAATATGGATTGAAACCATGCTGTCACATACGTTATATTCTGCATACATGTGAATTCACTGTTGCCTAAATTTCTTTTTGGATTTAAGGACACCGTAGGTAATTAGACTTGATGGAATAGTGACATGAAACTACAATCTGAATATTCTGTTTATCATATTCATCTGGGTGTTGCCTGCGTGCAGCCTAATGTAATTATGTTATAAATGGGTGATCCCACTTCTTTTTAATTTTCCTGCATGTTACTTCATTGGGTCTTTCTCAAATTCAAGTGATATAAGTTAAATTGAACCGTCTATTTGGTTCAGTACTTTAATACCGGTTTCCTCAAATGATATTAATTACGTTTTTTGTACATAACCTTTTAATTTGCATTCATCTTATTTACCCTCATTAAGCAGCAGAAGCTTGCTTACTCAAAAATCTGTACCACCCATCACCTAGGATGCAATACATACGCTGCTTGGAACACACTTACCCCCCTGAATTCTATGTGAGTTTAACTGCATCCAGTGTGAACCTTGTGAAATTCATGTGGATTGATAAAGCTGCACGTACTTACAATTGCAGCTCTGTACTCTGTTTCATCGACTTCAGAGATGGCATCCTTGAACTCCTCGGTCTCGTACAGATTTTTCTCTGGCAAGGCTTACTGCGGCTCTTCATTTGCGCTTACCTGCATAAATATATGAGTTAAACATGTGTGCAACCCAGTCTCTAGAATCCAGAATCCAGATGCCTGAGATAGTGAGATGTACAGATTATCTACTTCTGGTGCGGAATTTACCCACTGCTCTCCTCGTCGAAGTACTGGAATGTTGTGTAGAGATGCTCCCCACCGTCCATTCTGTTCATGTGCACCAGCCGACACAGTGACAAACTCCGGCCTCGAAACAGAATTAGAAAATAATTTGTATTCACGATGATACATTACCTATGCTATCTAAATTAAGACTCACTGCTTCTATCAGTTGCTGAATTTCATGTATGAAAGCTAAGTGCCCTGCCTGTCCATCCCGTTCATGAGGTCTTCTAGTGTGCTTGTTTTTTAACATCTCCTTGAGCCTCTTGATCTCCTCCTCTGACTGGCACCCGGTACTGTTAATCATTTGGCAAACACACTGGTCCCTCCTTCATTTCGTAATAACAGTAATTGGAGTTTGCTCTCGGTGGATATCTCTAGCAGACTCAGACCATCCGTCATCATTCAATCATTGTCACTACAAATATTCACATGGAAGGAAGCTTGTAAGACGTACAACTTGATATATGTAATTCTTTAGAAAGAAAAGTACATCCCTGAATAATAATACAACCTAGAGTTAAATCTACCAATTCGCACACCTGTACTTGCAGATCACATACTCTTTGACTTGTACGTTATAGCCCCCTAAGTTTCCAGGAGAGATCACAACAAAATCTCAGCAAGTAAAAAGTACATTTAAGGAGCTATCAGTGCGGAAACAAAGCTGTAAGCATTAGAAAGGTTCCACTCTTTTATTCAAACGGTGAGGAGTTGTTCTCTGAGACTTGTGCATAATTTTGGAGTGCCTACACGGGGGCATTGGAGCAGACATTCAGTTACAAAGAGCTAATCATTTGGCCAGAGCTCTTCTACATACCTGATGAGAGGGAGAAACCACAGCGGCTGCAGAATATAAACTCGATCCGATGCATACACTTTGTTTGCAAGAACAGAAAAATGAAGCATAACAATGCAACAATACCAGGGAATCGGTCTTGGACTCTTGGCACATATATAAAGAGTTCCTGTAGTTCTTTGCAACCATCTATTAGTGCACATTCTTTCATCATTAACAAAGAGGTTCAGTTTAAAGAACCTGCAGCAGTAATGATAGAAGTAGTGCGCGAAATTCATCAGTTAACCCACGGAAGTCAAGAGAATTTGAGATCATACACCGGCACCTGATGCAAAGCCTTAATTTTTGAAACACCTGGCTTGCAACAACCTACAGAAATTCGTGCATGTAATGGATGACATCACATAACTAACATATGCCTTAACTAATGACATGATGGATAGAAGTTTTGTAGTGTTAATGGGCAGAACCGTAGAAGAAAGGACCTGGGAAAGATGATGCCGGTCGGACTCGATGGCAGTGCACATGTAGCCAAGACCTCGCCATGAGTTGCTTACGTTCTTGTGCATCCATTCGTTTGCAGCAGGTGCATGCTCTTTCTGTAAATCCTCCTTTTGTGTGCTGAATGCCCGTAGGATCACAAAAATCCATGGAGTCCAATACTCACGTGGAGCCTGATCAACTCCTAGTAATAGTATAACATATCAATAATCTAACTCGCAAAAAAAACATACCAATGATCAATCAAAGATAGTGATAAGAAAGATTGAAGTTCGCCCTGCTCATAATACCGTAGATGAAATCTGATGCTTCCGCGTGCTAATCTCTTGCATAAGTAGTTTGATGTATATTAGAGGCCTCCATCTATTCTGAACGTGAAAATCGAAATTCTTCGCGGACACTGAACCCTCGGGCTTCAGCGACATCGCTGGCGAGCATGCATCCCTAGTTTCAGCTGCAACTTCGTCGGTGGCCGGTGGCGTCATAGTTTAGAATAAGCTTGAGATATATCGATCTGTTAACCCTTGACCTTGATGCCTCGACGGCTGTGAGCAGCCACCCGGCAGCTCCAATTAAATTGTATCACATGGGCCTATGCATGCCACGGTACCCCTTGTACGAAGGACATTGCACTATGCATGCCATGCCGCTCGTCAGGGAAGATGAGATGGAGCGGCCCTTGGCGATCTCATGACGGCGCGGTTGTGCCTTGGTGGGGCAGAATCCATCTGCGATGGAGAAGTTTTTCTCTTCACATCCCGTTTAAATTTGTGTAAGCCAATGGAAAAGGTCATCATGGAGGCGTTTGCACGTGGGATACAACGCAAGGACTCTTTATTTGATCGGACGATAGTAGATAGCTAATGAGGGAGATCGGATGGTTAATTTTCTTAGTTGTTGAGGATTAACGTGGAGCCTCCGTTGGGGCCTCCAATTAGTAAATAAGTATGGATGAAACGGTAATAAAATTGAGAAAATCAAGAAAAGAGACATCAGATCACTGTTTGAAAGGCACATTATGTTTCTTATGATTTACTGTTTCATTTTAGTTGGCATTGATTTTATTGGTGGCAACAACAAAAGTTGAAAAGGACTTCTCATCAAAACCAAGTTGCGCAACAAGATGTACGTGGTGCTTTAGGACTTGGTGATGTGTTACACCGACCGAGAGATATTTTTAGAATTATTGATCGATAAACTTACAAAAGATTTTAAAATATGTAGAGATTTGACATTGCTTAGAACTTCTATATATACATATTTTAAACCTTTATTATTGGTATGTTATTAGGTTTTATTTATATTTAAATATATCTATTGCACTACGTGATTATTTTAGAATCTTATATCCAAAGTATTTTGGGTCTTTACATGCTCTAGCTAAGATTATTTCGTCCTCCGTCATTGATGTCTCTCATATTAGACTTCCTCTGGTTTCAACTACACTTTCTGGTTCTTTTCTAGAACACTATCAGAAGTTACGCAAATGTTTAAAAAATAATATTTCCCATTCATAATAAGTGTCACAGTTTTAAATGGGAGAGGCTACGGATCATTAACGATCGAGCGGTTTCCAACCGCCTGTTTTTACTAAATACGGTAAGGTGAGGTTCACTCTCGTTTTCCCTTTTCGGAAGGCTGCTGATCATGTACGTACGTGTACGATTAGGACAATGACTATTCCCTTTAGTCGCGTCCGCGCCAATGTTTCGAACCAAGGTTTCGTTCGCACAAAATTTCGCGCCTGCACTATTCTCTTTATCGCGCGTCCGCGCAATTTTTTTAAAGTTTATTGATCAAAACTATTCCCTTTTTTGTGAAAAATAAAAAAATACTGGATTTTTTTTGAGTTTTCGTGAGACGGCAAGATCTATTCCCTTCGCTCCACGCGCTGCGGGCCGCTTGTAACAAAAATTTCGCCAAGTCGTAGAAAACTATTCCCTTTTTTCGCGAGCATGCTGGTTTGACGTCAAAATTGTTTCCCGCGAAGTGAATTTGAATAACAAGAGAGAAAAACTATTCCCTTTTGACGGCAGAACGATTAGATTTTGTACCTGCAAAAAAAAATGTCGGTCAAAATTAATTCCCTTTTTAGGCTAGTGATATTTTAGGAAAAAATAAATGGGTGGGAGATGGAAAACCCCACTTCCAACTAGTGTAATTTTTTTGAACAAAAATGAACTACCACTTCCTACTAGTGTAAAAGTTGAACAAAAAGAAAATCCCATGGACGCCAAAAAAATTGAACAAAAATAAACTACCACTTCCTACTTCGACTAATATGGCGTGGGCTACGTCACGTCACACCATGGGCGTGCCCGTGCGCGGTCCGATCTCTTATGTGGTTGCCATCCCCTTCGGGACGATCGTCACCGCCTACGTTGGCTTCCTCGGCTCGACCGAGGAGGACGTCACCTACAGATGCAGCGACAACGACGCGCTCTCCCTCCTCGACAATGTTGAGGCGGCGGCGATCACCGATGCCATATACACCGCCGACTCACCCACCAGATGATCATGGACGACGACGATGTCAGGTCGATCCTGCTGGTCCTCGACTACGAGTCGGAAGGATTGGGCGACACGGCCTCCGATGACTCGGCGACTCCCACCACCATCTACATGGCGGGTGAGGCGACTTCCACCACCGATGCCGAGGCACAAAAACTGTGCATCTTGGCATAGAAGCAGCAAGAGCAACGTGACCAGCTGGCGGGCGAGAAGAAACAACACAACTAGCATGCGTGTTACCAGCAAGCGCACGATCAGCACAAAAGCAGCAGCAGCGAAACCTGATGCGGAACACGGCGGATCCACTCGCAACGCCGGTCACCCCAGCCAACACCAGATGGCGCGCTGATGGCCCTTGAAGAGGTTGATCTACGACGCCAGAAAACACTTTGTTGATCTCCGGTGCGTAGTTACCTGCGTCAAAAGTAAATGGGTTAGGTTGAGACTCCAAGTGCAGAGTGTGTAGTAGTGGAAGATTTGTTTTCCCCACGAGGGGTGACTCGAGGGTTTAATATCGAACTCTCGGGGAATCAGTAGTGAAGATATATCTTCTTATCCTTCTTTTGGTTACCTACAAAACAAAGTTAAATGTTTTGGTCTCAACCTCACCTGTGGTTGTCAAGCACAAGGTGTAAGAATGATATCAAGATAGTTATGCAATGCAAACAGGAAATAAATATGCAATGGTGGTGGATGCAATGGTAAATGATATTTTTGGGTTTTTTAATGATGTATGCAAGATGAAAAGTATTTTTGTATTTTCGGATTTAATGATGGCTGAAAATGGAAAAGTGGTATATGGTGTTGGAAAGGTGTTTCTTATGATTAAAAATGGACCGGGGTTCATGGTTTCACAAATGCACTCTCTCTTTATAAAGTGGCAGACAATGGAACACACACAGAGTTAACATATGAGATTGCAACACAAAGTTTGATAACAAGTTACTTAGATATATGGGCATCACGTCCTAACATAGAGACCTTTTGGTTATTAGTCTCTCTTATACTCCACCAAGATGCGAACCAAATCATAACACCTCAGTAATTAAGATGACTCAGAGTATAGCAATAAGTTTCATGACATGAAGTGAAAATAAGAACATGCTGGATCTAGTCACAGGAAGAAGCTTGGTCACCCTCAACCCTTGCAGCATGGTATTTTTGTTTATCCCTAGTGAGGTAACAAAGTAAGGTAAACACCCAAGTGGATCGCGATATTAAGTTGTCAGCTTACCGCACTCACCACTCCCCGTTACTCCAACTAATGCACACGTTCCCCCACACACGCTCTCATAAACATGCTTGATCAAACAAGTAGACAAGAACGGGGTACATAATATGCATCTATACTCATAACTGAAACAAACATTGCAATCTCAAACATATATTAACTCATAGAAAGATCCACCACATAGGTATTACAATATGACCGTAATCATGTTCAGCAGCTCATACGGTACTAATTAGTGAAGCTCAAGAGAGGAGAGATACATAAGTTACTTCCACAAACCCATAGTCCAGAGGTGGACTACTCCCTCTTCATCATGGAGACGGTGGAGAAGTCGATGGAGAAGATGGAGACCACACCGGCAGCGCCCCGCCGGAGTTTTCCCCCTCCAATCTGCAGCTCCTGATCTCCGTTTCGGTGTTTCTGTGTTTGTGCGGCGCTCCTTCGCGAAACGTCGGGGACCTTTTTTATAGGCGTTTTTAGGTCAAGACGAGTCGGTGGACGAAAGATCGACGGCGCGGAGCCACGAGGCCAAATGAGTGGGCCCCACGCGGCCACAGTACCTGGCCGCGTGGGCCACCCCCTTTCGGCCTTCTGGCCTCCGTTTGCTTGCTTCCTTCGCTCCGAGGTCTTCCTTCCTTCCAAAATACTGACGCCTGTATTTTTCCATAATTTTTGGACGTCGTTTGGGTCCCTGAAACATAAAAGGAAAGAAATAGGGTTTTCTGCCTGCGCAGGGTTAATTCCATAAAAATAGGAAACAATTATTTATTTCCTAAAATCATTAAATAACAGTAATATAACCCTTATATGATGCAAATATGATTGGAATATGTGTGATATAGTGCAAAGTTCATGTATGCATTTTACATGCATCAACATCCCCAAGCTTAACCAATACTCGTCCTCGAGTATGAAGGTGATAAAACTAACATGGGCTTTGCAATATAGCACTAACAATGGATATCAAAGATGATTGCTACTGCTACATAGAGTCAAATGATTCATTCTTCAAAGGAGTAGCAATATGCAAAACAGTTTATGAAGTGATATCAAGTATTCAATGCAAGGATGTTCAATGATAGTTCACAAAGTGTAACATAGTAGCAAGTAATATGGACATTCTTACTTTTGCATACATGTGGTCCATAGAGTGATGATGAAAATCTGAATATGTTTGGTGGACACTTTGGAAAGATGAATAAGTGAGTAGAGGTAAAGCATGCATAAGTTTCATCTAACCTCCAAACTCTCCTACTTAAGTTAATGATTGCAATGTGGTAATACTTGGTGTCAAGCTCTCATTCCCCTATCATAGCATCTTGAATGATTATAGTTTAATGTGAGAGCAAATATGAGTAGTGTGCTTGACAAAGTAAAGGTTGGATGTCTCATGCCCCTTGAATACAAGTACCTACACCATGAGTTACTCAACTTGGGAAAAGCAAGTTCAAGTTATCTATCATTGTAAGTAATAATAGTATCATCAAGAGCGTCAACTGGGGTACCTCTTGTCCCAGGATATGGAACAAGCCCATATCAAAATGACAAGACAAACAAACAAGATGAAAACCTCAACACCCTTTTTATTTACCATTGGAATAGCTTTTTATTGTAAGGTGTGTCATAGATAATTCACCATAGCATGTAAGTAAATTTCCACCATGAATAATGCATGGCTTAGATTAGCGGCCCAGGCGTCTCTCTAACCATTTATACAAACTCATTCAAACTAAATCTTTCCCCCTTATTTCACCATGATAGGCATCCATAGACAAAAGCACATGATATCAACTAAATGGAGCATGTTGAAAGCTTTGCATGTGACAGCACATATGGGCTAACTCCCAACCTGGACATTTATCAAGCCACTAGCATCATAATCTTAATCACAATGGGTCATGTTTTATTTATGCAATGATAGTAAAAATGTGCATCAAGTTCGTGAGAGCTATATAACCAACTTTTCCCATGGCAATCAATAACATAATCATTTTCATTCAGAGGTATAGATAACACAAATATCATGATGAACATACTCGGAATAGCATAAAGCTATAGGTAGATATGGTGGACTCACTGGAATAACTTTGGTTGAAGGTGTTGGAAACAAGTTTTGACTTGTTGGAATGTTTGGGCTAGCAAAAGGGAGAAAGTTGACCATCTAGATGCATGCATGAGTGTCCATAGAACTAACTAATCCATGTTAAACCAAGTAAAATAACAATCAGCACCAAAACATGAATAAGTGATAGCTCTTCAAAAAGGATTTGCAAACTATTACTCATAAACAAGCTCATGAATCATGCAACTATATGTATCATTAAAAATCAACTCAAACATCCCTTTTCCCAATCTTATAAAAGCATCCAACATATTTCAACCCATATTTCCAGTAGCTCTCCATATATAAATGATAGTGTGGTGGTCTCTCAAACAAATCAAACCAAAACAAAACAAAAGACGCTCCAAGTTTATGCGATAAAGTGTTTCGATCGAAAAACAGAAGTTGGACTGTGCAAACCGAGAGTGTGTAGGTCCAGCGGGGTTGTCTTCACATCCCCAAGCTTATGGTCTTCACCATCCTTGGATAGCTCTTGGTGCATCTCCTCCAATCCCTGTGAAAAAACTTCAAAACACCGTTTCTCCCATTTCTTTTCTGTGGGGTGCATTAATAGTGATAAACAAATATTTTTGCTGCATATAATCCTTGAACAAAAATTCATATGAATGTCCAGAAAGTGTATAATGTTGTATGCCTACTCATAAACTCAATTGGATCAAAAAGATTCAACTTAAAAGCTCAAAGCATGCATCAAACAAAATGGGACAGAATCTGTCCAGAAAAACAGCAGCAGCAAAACGTATTTTTCTACCCTACCAAACTTTCTCGAAAAATTCCGAAAAATTCATGCATACAGAGGATGAAAAGTTGCAACTACAGTTCAAATATGAGCTCATTCGGAGTTACAGAATAAGAATTAAAAATCATACCGTGCACTGATTCGTGCAGGAATAAAATCTCCGAACGCTATAAGCAACTTTTTCAAACCAAAAAGGGTAAAACTTGGCACTTTATTGAAAATTCCAGAACCTAAACTAGACACAAAGTCTCTTGTTACAGCAAGAGGACACAAAGAAAATCACACAAAAAATAACCGGGTTGCCTCCCGCAAAGCGCTTTCTTTATAGCCATATAGCTAGGCTTCTTACTTGTTGTTTATTGTGGACGAAGCTCATGAGGGAGCTTGAACTTTGGTGGTTCCCTCTTCCTTGGGAAGTGTTCCATGCACTTCTTGTGTGGGAACTGAAACTTCACATTCCCTTCCTTTGAATCAATGATGGCACCTGTGGTACGAAGAAAAGGTCTTCCAAGAATAATAGGACTAGAGGTTTTATTCCCCATATCCATGATTAGAAAATCCACAGGCACAAAAGTCATATGTAACTCCACCATAACATCACTTACTTTTCCTAAAGCATGTTTAATAGAGTCATCAGCAAGTGCAAGTTCAATGGAGCATTTTTCAAGATTTTTCAATTCAAGCACTTCATATAGTTCTTTAGATAAAACAGAGACACTAGATCCTAGATCAAGTATAGCATGGTGTGTCTCTTTTCCAATAGTTACTAGTACCTTAGGAATCCACATATCCCCAAGCTTAGGTGGTATCATAGCCTCTTGGTTGTACCTAGCAATCTTTTCTTTCAAGACATGATTAGCAATATAAGAACCAAAGCCAGCTTGATTAGTGTTGATGGAAGGATCACTTGCAAGTTTTTGTAAGATAGATATTAATTCATGCAAGCTACAATTTTCTAAGTCAAGCAAAGGATCCTTGACTTCACTAAGCATTTTAACTTCCTCAACTTCTACCTCTTTCATTACCCCAATAGATTCTTTAGCAATTCTCTCTTGCTCATGAATGTGTTCCCAAGACTTATTGATAACCTCTTGGCAATATTTAATTGTTTCCTCATGTTTTTGGGCTGTAATGATGCTCTTTAATGATGAGACTTCCTTAGTAAGCTGATCTACCCTTTCAAACAAGGAGTCTTGTTTTTCAAACTTAGAGATAAATTCCTTATTAAGCTCCTTTTGAGTAGATATAAAAAATCTAATGGTGTTTTCCAAGTCACTAGAAACATTACCACTAGAAGCATATTTATTTGGCGCGGTCCGATCTCTTATGTGGTTGCCATCCCCTTCGGGACGATCGTCACCGCCTACGTTGGCTTCCTCGGCTCGACCGAGGAGGACGTCACCTACAGATGCAGCGACAACGATGCGCTCTCCCTCCTCGACAATGTTGAGGCGGCGGCGATCACCAATGCCATATACACCGCCGACTCACCCACCAGGATGATCATGGATGTCGACGATGTCAGGTCGATCCTGCTGGTCCTCGACTACGACTCGGAAGGATTGGGCGACACGGCCTCCGATGACTCGGCGACTCCCACCACCATCTACATGGCGGGTGAGGCGACTTCCACCACCGATGCCGAGGCACAAAAACTGTGCATCTTGGCATAGAAGCAGCAAGAGCAACATGACCAGCTGGCGGGCGAGAAGAAACAACACGACTAGCATGTGTGTTACCAGCAAGCGCACGATCAGCACAAAAGCAGCAGCAGCGAAACCTGATGCGGAACACGGCGGATCCACTCGCAACGCCGGTCACCCCAACCAACACCAGATGGCGCGCTGATGGCCCTTGAAGAGGTTGATCTACGACGCCAGAAAACACTTTGTTGATCTCCGGTGTGTAGTTACCTGCGTCAAAAGTAAATGGGTTAGGTTGAGACTCCAAGTGCAGAGTGTGTAGTAGTGGAAGACTTGTTTTCCCCACGAGGGGTGACTCGAGGGTTTAATATCGAACTCTCGGGGAATCAGTAGTGAAGATATATCTTCTTATCCTTCTTTTGGTTACCTACAAAACAAAGTTAAATGTTTTGGTCCTCAACCTCACCTGTGGTTGTCAAGCACAAGGTGTAAGAATGATATCAAGATAGTTATGCAATGCAAACAGGAAATAAATATGCAATGGTGGTGGATGCAATGGTAAATGATATTTTTGGGTTTTTTAATGATGTATGCAAGATGAAAAGTATTTTTGTATTTTCGGATTTGATGATGGCTGAAAATGGAAAAGTGGTATATGGTGTTGGAAAGGTGTTTCTTATGATTAAAAATGGACCGGGGTTCATGGTTTCACAAATGCACTCTCTCTTTATAAAGTGGCAGACAATGAAACACACAGAGTTAACATATGAGATTGCAACACAAAGTTTGATAACAAGTTACTTAGATATATGGGCATCACGTCCTAACATAGAGACCTTTTGGTTATTAGTCTCTCTTATACTCCACCAAGATGCGAACCAAATCATAACACCTCAGTAATTAAGATGACTCAGAGTATAGCAATAAGTTTCATGACATGAAGTAAAAATAAGAACATGCTAGATCTAGTCACATGAAGAAGCTTGGTCACCCTCAACCCTTGCAGCATGGTATTTTTTGTTTATCCCTAGTGAGGTAACAAAGTAAGGTAAACACCCAAGTGGATCGCGATATTAAGTTGTCAGCTTACCGCACTCACCACTCCCCGTTACTCCAACTAATGCACACGTTCCCCCACACACGCTCTCATAAACATGCTTGATCAAAACAAGTAGACAAGAACGGGGTACATAATATGCATCTATACTCATAACTGAAACAAACATTGCAATCTCAAACATATATTAACTCATAGAAAGATCCACCACATAGGTATTACAAATATGACCGTAATCATGTTCAGCAGCTCATACGGTACTAATTAGTGAAGCTCAAGAGAGGAGAGATACATAAGTTACTTCCACAAACCCATAGTCCAGAGGTGGACTACTCCCTCTTCATCATGGAGACGGTGGAGAAGTCGATGGAGAAGATGGAGACCACACCGGCAGCGCCCCGCCGGAGTTTTCCCCCTCCAATCTGCAGCTCCTGATCTCCGTTTCGGTGTTTCTGTGTTTGTGCGGCGCTCCCTTCGCGAAACGTCATGGGACTTTTTTTATAGGCGTTTTTAGGTCAAGACGGAGACGGTGGACGAAAGATCGATGGCGGCGGAGCCACGAGGGCCAAATGAGTGGGCCCCACGTGGCCACAGTACCTAGCCGCGTGGGCCACCCCCTTTCGGCCTTCTGGACTCCGTTTGCTTTCTTCCTTCGCTCCGAGGTCTTCCTCCTTCCAAAATACTGACGCCTGTATTTTTCCATAATTTTTGGACGTCGTTTGGGTCCCTGAAACATAAAAGGAAAGAAATAGGGTTTTCTGCCTGCGCAGGGTTAATTCCATAAAAATAGGAAACAATTGATTTATTTCCTAAAATCATTAAATAACAGTAATATAACCCTTATATGATGCAAATATGATTGGAATATGTGTGATATAGTGCAAAGTTCATGTATGCATTTTACATGCATCACGCGCAATCTCGACGCGTTGCGCGACCAGATGGCGGCACCAGGAGGAGATCTGTCGCAAGGAGGATCAGTTCCACACCTAGAAGAGCGTGATCTCCGTGATCACCCAGTACCGGAAGGAGCGTCAATCTCGGCTTCAACCCCGCATGTCCTACCGGGCGCTCGACAACGACTTCGAGCGGGAAGGCGAGCTCGAAAGGGAGCATGTGATCTGCCGCAATGCTCCGGCAGGCGGCTCGGCCTCGCCTCGACCACCGGGCCAGCAAATGCCTCCACCGCAGGCGCGGACCCAGCAAACACGACGCGACCTCACCCACAGAACGGCGATGGCGACGACCTTGCAGTTTTCGACACGCCCGACAACTGCATGGTGGTCACGTAGCAATTTTGGTGATGAGGGGGACGAATTAAGATATTCTCAGACAAATATCAAACAAATTATCAGGTGGGATACTAAAAATCTATTACAATACACTACCATACAACTTATAGATGAGAAAATAACTAGTACACATAGCAAAAAAGTTATCAGGTGGGTATACTAAAAAATATTACAAAGACTCTAGAATACAAGTTATCGATGAGAAAGGAACCAGTAAGATGTTACGAGTTACCAGTCGCATAGCAAACATGTTATCAGGTTGGGATACCAAAAATTTATTATCAGGACTCCAGCATACAAGTTATCGATGAGAAAAGTACTAGTAAGATGTTACTGGTCACCTAACAAACAAGTCATCAAGTGGGGGATACTAAAAATTATTATCAAGACTCTAGTATACAAGTTACCGACGAGGGGAAGAATTAATATATTACCAATCACATATCAAGCAAGTTATCAGGAGGGGATGCTAAAACTTTATTACCAATACACTAGCATAAAAGTTATGAACATAGTTAGTAAGATCGTACCAGTCGCATATCAAATAAGTTATCAGGTGGGGGATACTAAAAATTTATTACCAGGGCTCTAGCATACAAGTTATCGATGACTAAAAGAACTGGTAAGATGTTTGCAGTCACATCGCAAACAAGTTATCAGGTGGGGATACTAAAATTTTATTACCAAGACTCTAATACAAGTTACCGATGAGAAAACAAACTAGAGATGTTACCAGTCACATAGCAAACAAGTTATCAGGTGGGGATATTAAAACTTATTATCAAGACTCTAGCATACAAGTTATCGATGAGAAAAGAACTTGTATGATGCTATCAGTCACATAAGAAGCAAGTTATCAAGTGGGGGATACAAAAACTTATAATGAAGACTCTAGCATACAAGTTATCGAGAAGGGGAATAACTAAGATATTACCAGTCACATATCAAACAAGTTATCATGTGGGTATACTAGATATTTATTATCAATACACTATCATACGAGTTATCAATGAGAAAAGAATTAGTAAAATGTTAGCAGTCGCGTAAGAAACAAATTATCAGGTGGAGATACTAAAATTTTATTACCAAGACTCTAGCATACAAGTTATCGGTGAGAAAAGACCAAGTAAGATGTTGCCGGTCACCTAACAAACAAGTCATCAAGTGGGGGATACAAAAAATGATTATCAAAATGATTATCAAGACTCTAGTATACAAGTTACCGACGAGGGAACAATTAAGATATTCCCAGTCACATATCAAGCAAGTTATCAGGTGGGGATACTAAAAATTTATTACCAATGCACTAGCATAAAAGTTACGAATAGAACTAATAATATTTTACCAGTCGCATATCAAATAAGTTGTCAGGTGGGAGATACTAAAATTTTATTACCAGGGCTCTAGCATACAAATTATCGATGAATAAAATAACTGGTAAGATGTTAGCAGTCGCATCGCAAACAAGTTACCGATGAGAAAACGAACTGGTAAGATGTTACCAGTCACATGACAAACAAGTTATCAGGTGGGAATACTAAAACTTAGTATCAATACTCTAACATACAAGTTATCGATGAGAAAAGAACTAGTAAGATGTTATCAGTCACGTAACAAGCAAATTATCAAGTGGGGGATACTAAAACTTATAATCAAAACTCTAGTATACAAGTTACCAATGAGGGGAATACTTAAGATATTACCAGTCACATATCAAACAAGTTATCATGTGGGGTGATACTAGAAATTATTATCAATACACTATCATACAAGTTATCGATGAGAAAAGAACTAGTAAAATGTTATCAGTCGCATAAGAAACCAGTTATCAGGTGGGGATACTAAAAATTTATTACTAAGACTCTAGCATAAAAGTTATCGATGAGAAAAGAACTAGTAGGATGTTATCGGTCACCTAGCAAACAAGTCATCAAGTGGGGATAATAAAAATTATTATCAAGACTCTAGTATACATGTTACTGATGAAGGGAACAATTAAGATATTACCCGTCACATATCAAGCGAGTTATCAGGTGGGGATACTAAAAGTTTATTACCAATATACTAGCATACAAGTTATGAACAGAACTAGTAAGATTTTACCGGTCGCATAGCAAATAAGTTATCGGGTGGGGGATACTAAAAAATTATTACCATGGCTATAGCATACAAATTATCGATGAGTAAAAGAATTGCTAATATTTTAACAGTCGCATTGCAAACAAGTTATCAGGTGGGGATACTAAAATTTTACTAGCAAGAATCTAGCATACAAGTTATCAATGAGAAAAAGAACTGGTAAGATGTTAGCAATCACATAATAAACAAGTAATCAGATACTAACCATTGATTTTCCTCTTGGGGATGGGAAGGGCGTTGATTTTCCTGACGGGGAGGGCTAGTCCACGTTTTGAATGTCGTCTGGAAGTAAATACGATTATCAAACGTTGTATTCAGTTTGTTATCGTGTTGCGTAAAAAGAGCATCCGATTTGCCATGCTTTTGTTTGTCCATGACTAAATAAAGGCTGATGATGCATGTAAAATGCATACATGAACTTTGCATTATATTACTTATATTTCAATCATATTTGCATCATATAAGGGTTATATCATTGTTTTATATTGATTTTGGGAATATTTCACAGTTTCCCTATTTTTCTGGAATTAACCCTGCACTGGCAGAAAACCCTATTTTCTATATTTGATGTTTCAGGGACCCAAACGACGTCCAAATGACCTAATATTTTGCGAGGATCGTTTTTTGGAAGGAACAAAGCGTAGGAGCGAAGGAAGCGAAAAAATGGAAACCCGAGGGCCAAAAGAGGTGGGCCCACGTGGCCAGATTCCTTGGCCGTGTGGGACCCCCTATCCTGGGCCTCGAGCCTCCGATGCCGTCGATCTTCATCCCCGTGCCTTCGTCTTGACCTAAAAACGACTATAAAAATAGTCCCCCGACGGCTTTCGGAAGGGAGCGCCGCAGAAACACAAAACCACGAAACAGAAGACCTGGAGCTGCAGATTGGAGGGGGAAAACTCCGGCGGAGCGCTGCCGGGGTGGTCTCCATCTTCTCCAACATCTCCACCATCATCACCATGATGAAGGGGGAGTAGTCCACCCCCTGGACTTTGGGTTTGTGGTGGTAACTTGATCTAATCTCTCTATGTATGATCATTGTTGAAGTCCATATGATGTGCCTTGCATAAGTATGGATCTATCTATGTAATTCCTATGGTGGATATTGTGGTATCAGATGATATTTGTTATGCATTTACCGTTGTGTTGGATCTTTTATGACTTGTCATACTTTGGAGATATTCTATGATGCATGTGATGGTTCGATTTATGCATAATGCCTTGTTTATCCATGTCATGAGGTGATTGACACCACCAAGTGTAGATAGATGAGAGAGATGTGGTCATGCACACGAAATATGAATCATTGCACTAGTGTTTAGAATATTGTCCATTATGAAGTATGATGTATGTAGGTACGGGATGGCCGATGTGACAACGGCATATGTATTGAGTGACACAATACAGCCCAACATCCTTTATCTGGGGGTAAAAAGGAAGAAGTATGATGTGGGAGTGACAACAAACCACGCTAGCCTTACGAGGGTGACCTAGCAACACAAATGATTATTTTCTTTCAACTATGTGTTTTAGGACATGTAGCCGTCATAGAAGTTTACCATTAAAGCATGACAATTGTGTGTACTTTTTATCTATAACATGATAATCACCATAGATGGGAGAGAGGATTGAGTGAACCCATGAACCCATGTCCATTGTTCCTATAAGAGAAAACCTTTGTCTTGTCCTCTTGCATTGAAGAGGATTGGGACACTTTTACATTCTTGTTTTGTTACATTAAACTTCATCCATTAAATCAACCATCTTGTTCTTTAAACTTGTTTAGTGCATAATCAACTAAAACTTGTGACACTTTAGTTGTGGGAATAGATAACTTTTCCTTCTTGCTCTGCGGATCGATACCCTACTTCCACATTGAGAGGTGCTACAGTGATCCCCTGCTCTTGGGGGTTATCAAGTACTTTTCTGGCGCCGTTGCCGGGGAGCGTAGCGCTTAAGTTTCTATTCTTGTGTGCACTAGACTTTAGATTTATTTTATCTTGTTTTAATCATCTAAGCTTGGGGAGGTTCCTTTAAACTTGTTTGGTTGTGAGTTTCTCATTAGCTTTACTTTTAGTTATGTATCAGTTTATACTCTCCTTATTTGAAAAACACAAAAAAATTAGTTCATTTGTTATGTTCGTGGAATGTATGAGTCACGTACTTATGCAACCCCCTATGGTTGGATCAATTAATGTTGATCAAAAAAGGTTTATAATGGAAGCATTAAATGTAATTGGCCATGGATTATGTGATAGGTATAATGTATCTTGCTGCATAGATCAATATCCTAAGCATCTTAATTTTCAATGCAAGCTTGAGAGTATGCCTATAATTGCCTCTTACCATAATAATGAAATTATGACCACTGATATGAAGGCAGCCGAGGAATTTACTATTGTAATGGGAATTCTTGAGATAGTTATGTTTAATATAGATAAAGCTCGTAGCCTCACACCAAGACTTGCTACAACACTTGAACAACTCTTGAAACTCTTTTGTAAGAATACCTATATCCTTGAATATTATAACAATCTTGTTGCTATCAAGGAGAGATCTAATGGCTTGCAGGAACAAGAAGAATATAGAGAAGAGGAAAAGGTATTAGAGGATTGCCCATATCCTTACTCACCATGCTATTTTGATTCTGATTCTGATGATGATCAACACATTCAAAATGATATTATTATTGATAATAGCTTTGAAAGTGATGAGGAATTTGGTTTAGATATTCTATATGATAATGCTTTAGATGATGGTCCTATTTGAGAGCTAGGATCAAACAATAGTGATTTGCTGTCCAGAAAACAGATTCCTAAGCTTCACTGCGAAGAATGTTAAAAATCACAGAAGAGGAATTTTGACCTGATATTTTACGACAGCAATATTCAGTTGTTATTACACATTTCATTAGTTCAAAGTTTTCTGATTTGAGCAACATAAGTGCCTCTAAAAATTCGCTCCTTTCAGGCTGTCCAGTTTTTGACAGATTCTGTTTTTATTTTGCATTAGTCTCATTACTATGTTTTGTGTGGTTCTTTTGATCAAAGAGCAAAACATAACCTTAGTAACAGTAGTTAATGTTTAGAATCAACTCATTATATGTTTTGCTGTACCTATGAGGATTTAATTTATGGAGACACTAACCCCTCTAATCAAGTTTTATGTTGAGTTTTGTGTAAAGAGAATTTTCAAGCGGAAGAGTTGAGGGTGATGAACAAAGATCAAGAGAGACAAACAATCAAGCTTGGGGATGTTACCCCTAGACTCACCCAACATATATCAAATAAGGACAAGAATTCAAGCTTGGGGATGCCAAGCCACCTCACTCCAACCATCTTGATATCAAGTAAGAAGCCTAGCTACATGGCTATAAAGAAAGCGCTTTACGGGAGGCAACCCGGTTGTTTTTATTTTTGATTTTCTTTGTGTCCTCTTGCTGTAACAAGAGACTTAGTTTTTAATTTTGTTTCTGGAATTTTTAATAAAGTGCCAAGTTTTACCCGTTTTGGTTTGAAAAAGTTGCTATTTGTATTCGGAGATTTTATTCCAGCACGAATCTGTGCACGGTATGATTTTTCATTTCTATTCTGTAACTCCGAATGAGCTGAAATTTGAACTGTAATTGCAACTTTTCATCCTCTGTAAGCGTGAATTTTTCAGATTTTTTCGACATATTTAAGTAGGGTAGAAAAATGCGTTTTGCTGCTGCTGTTTTTCTGGACAGATTCTGTCCCATTTTGTTTGATGCATTCTTTGAACTTTTAACTTGAATCTTTTTATCCAATTGAGTTTATAAGTAGGCATACAACATTATATACTTTCTGGACATGTTTCACATTTTTGTTTAAGGATTTTATGCAGCAAGCAATTCATTTGTCTATCACTACTAATGTCACCCCACAGAAAAGAGATGGGAGAAACGGTGTTTTGAAGTTTTTTCACAGGGATTAGAGGAGATGCACCAAGAGTTATCCAAGGATGGTGAAGACCATAAGCTTGGGGATGTGAAGACAACCCATTGGACCAACACACTCTCGGTTTGCACACGTCTAACTTCTGTTTTTCGATCAATGCACTTTATCGCATAAACTTGGAGCGTCTTTTATTTTTGTTATTTCGGTTTGGTTTTTATTTGTGAGACCACCACTTTTCATTTATGTTATGAGAGAGCTACTGGAAATTTGGGTTGAATTAAGTTGGATGCTATTAAAAAGATTGGGAAAGGGATGTTTGAGTTGATTCAAAAAGATACATATAGTTGCATGATTCATGTGCTTTTTAATGAGTATTAATTTGCAAGTGTTTTATCAAGAGCTATCTTTTATTCATGTTTTGATGCTGAATGTTACTTTACTTTGTTTAACATGGATTGATTAGTTCTATGGACACTTATGCATGCATTTAGACGGTCAACTTTCTCCCTTTTGCTAGCCCAAAAATTCAAACAAGTAAAAACTTCTTTTCCAACACATTCAACCAAAATTTTCCAGTGAGTCCACCATATCTACCTATTAGCTTAATGCTATTCCGAGTATGTTTATCATGTTATATTGTATTATCTATGTTTCCAAACATTAACTTAATTAGAAGCATTTGGAAGCTAGATGAAACTTATTCATGTTTTACCTCTACTTATTTATATATCTTTCCAAAGTGTCCACCTTTTATATTCAGATTTACAAGAATACTCTATGACCATTATAGGATGTTTTTACTTTTTATTATGCATACATTTGGTCCATAGTACTTTCTTCTATGTTACACTTTGTGAATTATCATTGAACATCCTTACATTGAATATTTGATATCACTTCATAATCTATCTTGTATATTGCTATTCGTTTGAAGAATGAATCATTTGACTCTATGTAGCAATAGTAATCATTTTTGATATCCATTGATAGTATTAAAAAGCAAAGTCCATGTTAGTTTTATCACCTTCATACTCGAGGACGAGTATAGGTTAAGCTTGGGGATGTTGATGCATGTAAAATGCATACATGAACTTTGCATTATATTACTTATATTTCAATCATATTTGCACCATATAAGGGTTATATCATTGTTTTATATTGATTTTGGGAATATTTCACAGTTTCCCTATTTTTCTGGAATTAACCCTGCACTGGCAGAAAACCCTATTTTCTATATTTTGATGTTTCAGGGACCCAAACGACGTCCAAAGGACCTAATATTTTGCGGGGATCATTTTTTGGAAGGAACAAAGCGTAGGAGCGAAGGAAGCGAAAAAATGGAAACCCGAGGGCCAAAAGAGGTGGGCCCACGCGGCCAGATTCCTTGGCCACGTGGGACCCCCTATCCTGGGCCTCGAGCCTCCGATGCCGTCGATCTTCGTCCCCGTGCTTTCGTCTTGACCTAAAAACGACTATAAAAATAGTCCCCCGACGGCTTTCGGAAGGGAGCGCCGCAGAAACACAAAACCACGAAACAGAAGACCTGGAGCTGCAGATTGGAGGGGAAAACTCCGGCGGGGCGCTGCCGGGGTGGTCTCCATCTTCTCCAACATCTCCACCATCATCACCATGATGAAAGGGGAGTATTCCACCCCCTGGACTTTGGGTTTGTGGTGGTAACTTGATCTATTCTCTCTATGTATGATCATTGTTGAAGTCCATATGATGTGCCTTGCATAAGTATGGATCTATCTATGTAATTCCTATGGTGGATATTGTGGTATGAGATGATATTTGTTATGCATTTACCGTTGTGTTGGATCTTTTATGACTTGTCATACTTTGGAGATATTCTATGATGCATGTGATGGTTCGATTTATGCATAATGCCTTGTTTATCCATGTCATGAGGTGATTGACACCACCAAGTGTAGATAGATGAGAGAGATGTGGTCATGCACACGAAATATGAATCATTGCACTAGTGTTTAGAATATTGTCCATTATGAAGTATGATGTATGTAGGTACGGGATGGCCGATGTGACAACGGCATATGTATTGAGTGACACAATACATCCCAACATCTTTTATCTGGGGGTAAAAAGGAAGAAGTATGATGTGGGAGTGACAACAAACCACGCTAGCCTTACGAGGGTGACCTAGCAACACAAATGATTATTTTCTTTCAACTATGTGTTTTAGGACATGTAGCCGTCATAGAAGTTTACCATTAAATCATGACAATTATGTGTACTTTTTTTATCTATAACATGATAATCACCATAGATGGGAGAGAGGATTGAGTGAACCCATGAACCCATGTCCATTGTTCCTATAAGAGAAAACCTTTGTCTTGTCCTCTTGCATTGAAGAGGATTGGAACAATTTTACATTATTGTTTTGTTAAATTAAACTTCCATCCATTAAATCAACCATCTTGTTCTTTAAACTTGTTTAGTGCATAATCAACTAAAACTTGTGACACTTTAGTTGTAGGGAATAGATAATTTTTCCTTTTTGCTCCTGCGGATCGATACCCTACTTCCACATTGAGAAGTGCTACAGTGATCCCCTGCTCTTGGGGGTTATTAGCGGCCTAAGAAAAATGATTTTTGTAAGAAATACATGTTTCCATAAGAAAAGGAATAGAAAACTTGAACGTGAACTTTTAGGTTTTCGATTCAAGTATTATTGTACACATTTTTTATAATTCTAGCGATAAAAAACTAAGAAAATACCTGTGTAGGAAAAAAGGGAACATAAAACTTGAACGTGAAATTTAAGTTGTTCGGTTTAAGTTTTATTGTATACATACTTTAACTCTAGCGATAAAACTAAGAAAAAAAGTTGTGTAATCAAAAAGGAAAAGGAGAGAGGAAAGTGTTGCATCCACATAGATTACACAAAAAAATGAACGATTAAAGGGAGAGAATCAGGTCGCATGGGAGAAAACGAATTGACCATTAAAAGAAAAATAGCACTGACGCTATCGCAAAACTACTAGCCTAAAAGGTAAATTGAAAATAAAGATGACCAGTAAACTTTTTTGATACAAAATACACATTACCATTACATCCAAAAAAAAAGAAAAAAAGAAGAAGAAAGAGGTGCGTCACCGGTGTGAGCACAGCACACACAACAGACGAATCCCCTCTCTCCACACATATATTATCAGATTCAGCTAGCTGCTAAGCAAGCACACACGCACCACGAACCGATCGATCGATTCAGCTATCAAATAAGCAAGCTAGCAGGCAGCTCAAATCCCTCTCGTGGAGTCGTGGTTGGATCGGTGGAGACAAGGGCTAGCTGGGTCGCGCCGCCGCAGACAGGGGCTAGCTGGGTCACACCGCGCGGCGGCGCGTGCACCCGTGCTCGATCTTGGCCGCGCGAGGCCTCGCCCGCCATCCCCAAGCCGAGGCGAGCCCACGGCCGGAGAAGCCCTCCTGGCCTCTGCCCCGAGGCAGACGACCGGCGCGTCGCCATGCTGCACGACGAGCGCCCTGACGCGGGGACGACGATGGCGGCGCTCCGATCTTGGGGCTTGCTGGGTGCTGTCGGTGACGGGCTGGGGCACGAGAAAGGCGGGGGATAGGAGAATAACGGCCGACGACGGCGAGCTCTCCGGTGAGCGGCGGCGACGGGCGTGGGACTCGGCAACGTGGATGGTGCGGTTGTTCTTGGGAGAGAAAAAAAAGGGAATAGGAGAAACGTCAGAGCGAACGGCCACGCGGATAGAACCGCGCGAGTGCTCGCGCGCTCGTGAATGAGCCGTTTCGGTTTTAAACTAACTTGCCTCGTGCAGATAAAAACTGAGTATAGCGTGATCTCGAGCAGATTTTTATCTTACGATTTTTTTGAGGATTTCTTACGAAGGAAAAACGGAGACGTGTTCCACTCAAATTGGCCCATAAGAGATAATCGGGCCCATTCTGAGATCAGGCCCAGATCTAAGCCCTCATGGTCATCGGCGCCATTCGACTCTTTCTGCCACCGTCGACCAGCCGGAGCGCGTCGACCTCCGCCTCCGCGGCGCCATAGCGCACAACTGGAGCAGCCTCCTTAAGGCGCGTGCCCGTATTCTGCAGCGCCGCGCCAGGTTGTTTGACGCCGGAGGTCGGAGGGGCGGCGCGGCTTGTCGGCTTCGGACGGGCCGTCTCCGGCCTAGCTAGGGCTCACCGCTCCCGTCCATGGGCGCTGTCCGTGGTAATTTCCCTCCTCTTTTCTGCTATTTTTCTGTTTTAGATTGCCGACTTGATGTTGCGGTGGTAAATCGCGCGCGCGAATCGAACACGAATTTGCTGTTAATTGATAAAACCTGATCAATAGCCACTTCAGCAGTTGAATTTCTGTTTGTGCCGCTGCATTTCCTGCGGAACAAAGGTTGTTTCCTAATGAAAATTCTCGATGGACGATGGCGCTCTAGATACGGAACTACTCTGTGTTCATTGCCGCGTTTACTTGTTGCAACTCTGATATCTGTAATGTTATGTACATAAATTTTCATATGAACTCTAAATAATGTATTCAAGAAAAAGAGCATGTATTGAAGAAACGTTGATTAATTCTTGTTGAAATTTTATATGGTGTTAGACTTGACTGCTTAAATTTTGTAAGAAGGAAAATTTGGGCAGTAGATGCAACCCTTTTATCATCAAAGAAAGAAGAAAAAATGAGGCACACCTGTTTGGATCGATGAAACATTGCCTTGGGAGTTTGGTCGTATCAAAGCATGCTTGGTATGTTGGTATACAGATTATCGAGCGGTCTTTGTAATTGTTTCCGAGTATGGTTTACGGGATTACTGTTTTATTTCTTTGGCCGCATGATCAACCCCCATGATCAATGTATTGCCGGGTCATGTAATCTTGGGCTAATAGGCTAAATGAAATATTTTAGAAGAGATGCTTGTTATCTTCGACAATCCACCCCTCTCCCGTTGCGCAAGGGCGCTTCGTCGGTGATCATGCTCACGGCATGGTGGATATGGAAACATCGCAATATGATCGTCTTCGACAAAGCTCAGCCCTTGGTTGGCACGCTTATTGATATCATCAAGGCTGAGGCTCGGTCTTGGGTAAGCGCCAGCCGCCAGGGCCCGGGGTCTCGGCCAGCTGCTCTCTTAGACTAGCTGGCTAGAGTGGGTTGAGTTGTATGGTGTGGTGTTGCCCCCTTGTGGGCCTGTACATAAACCTCCTTTTCTATCAATGCATCGAAACACAATGCTTTTTTGAGTTTTCGTGAAAAATGTTTGTTATCTTGGTAAAGTGACAAGTTGAACTCTTGTCCATTTTCTAAGCGTCATGTAATACGTTCGTTCCAGGAACAATTTCTGCAAGGTAGCGGAGATGTTTATGGCGCTTCTGCGTTATGCACATGGAAACAATTTTGTAGATCTCATGAATGTCTTTCTGTACTATTTTGATATACCGTATGATATGTACTCTATTATGGTACCGGCTTTTTTGCAGGCCCTCTTTTGAAGCATGTGGGTACGGTGATGATGCAATGGGTTCCACAATCATGATTTACACTAGAATCATGCACAAATTGGTAGCGCTAGCGCCTCTGTCGGGGGTTCACTGCTGCTGCTTAAGTATATTGCTGTCAGTGAATGGAGTTCTAAGACCCAGCGGTATTCTGAATATTTATGCATGGTATGCCAGCATTTTCTGTATAATCGAATAAATTACCAGAAGAATCAATAGCAACTCCTGTACCATACTGTTATGTGTTAAATATGGCACTACCTAGTATCTTTCAGAATCGAGACCTTTATCTGTAAAATCTACCGGAAACATACCCTCCAGTATTCTCTCCAGGAAGGATGACACTATACTTGGGATGGCACTGGCTGCTTTGAACACACCCTCCAGTATTCTCTCCAGGAAGGATGACACTATACTCTGAAGAAAAAAGGAGGACACCCATTGGTAGGTCTGTGATTTCATGTATTCAGGCATAAAGAAAGGGCTGGATTGTACTTCAAATCGGAGCATATGACACTAAATTAATTATGGGGCACGCATTGCCATACCTTAACATATTGTACTTTAACATCAGAACAGAGATGGGAGAGGAAAAACATGGGGAAGGGCAGCATATCAAAAGTAGAGCAACAGATGCACTTGCTGGTTTGCTGCTGTACTTGGATGGCATATACAATACACCTTGCACGAGGGAAGCATCAGCGCTATTCATAAGCACTTGAGATGAACAGGAGACCTGATCTCTTCTTTTAAGGGTTTCCTTTCTTCCTGGCCACCATCATCGGCATGTGAAAAGGCTATTATTTCCTATCTTTACTCTTGATTTGCAGACACACACACATATACCGGAGGTCAGTTCATCTCTCTTTATTAAACCTGCAATATGTTGATGGTGTAAGATGTTGCTAGTACTAATGCATTGTATTAGGGTGTGTTCGGTTTTAGAACCGGGTGGAACGGAATGGAACGGTTCCATTCCACTAAAATGGAATGTCACGGTTCCATTCCGTCCCGGTGTTCGGTTAGACAAAATGAGATGGAATGGAATGGTTCCCTAATTTAGGATTAACAATTCAATTAGCACTAATTTAGGAATTAGCAATTCAATTAGCACTAATTTAGGAATTAGCACTAATTTAGGAATTAGCAATTAGCACTAATTCATGGCTTCTGGACGTAACGCGCGCGCACATGGCCGCCCTTGCTCCGTCCGTGGCCGTCCGGCGCCGCCGTGGCCGCCGCCGGCGCCCCAGCTCGGAGGAGGACGAGAGGGCGGCCACCTCGGAGGAGGTCGCGGCCGCCTCGGTCGTAGCGGCGCGGCGACGGCGGCTTCCTCAGAGGCGATGCGGCGACGGCGTTGACCAGCTCGGAGGAGGGCGGCGATGGGAGGGGGCCACCTCAGAGGAGGGCGCGAGGTCGCGGCCGCCTCGGCCGTGGCGCCGCCATGCCTCGGCCGTCTCGGTCCCCTCGGTTCCTAGCGCCGGTGCTCGTCTGGAGGTGAGAGAGAGGAATTATTAGCGAGAGGGAGAGTGTGATTAGCAGCCGTTCCACTCGGTCCGGCCGATTCGGCCGGACGAGTGCGTTCCGGATCTACTGAGAATATTCCCTTTTGAGGAACCACCTCATTCCATTCCTTTTTCTAACCGAACACAAGAACGGCCTCCAGGTGCGGAACCGTTCCATTCCATTCCATCCCGTTCTGAAACCGAACACTATCTGATATTCTGATGGCCACTAACATGCTTGCAAGGATCTCATTTGCTAATTAGGAAAATTAGAACAAGATGTGTGCAACAGTTAATTAGAAACTTAACCACATTGTACTCTCCTGATTTTCAAATAAAAACTTAAGCATAATAGTTGATTGAGTATTTAAGTAATTTTCTGCTAAAGGACAAAGGCATGCAACTGGGACAATATAAAATGATGGTGGAGATCACAAAGTAGGGAGGCATAACAAGTTCCAAGTATCTTGGTGCTTGCTTTTAGGGGATAATTTAACGTTGTATGTTGACCTTAATGGAAAGCCTATGACCCTAGGCATAGTTTCTACACACCGTAGCCTGTATATTCTGAAGAGGTAGCAAGGCGATGATGCCCTAATTAAGACCTAAGAGAGCCCTTGCAATATGCTGATGATGATTAGCAGCTCATGCACGCATGATTAGCAAACCTCTGAATTAATCATGAAAGACAGCACAAGAAAAAGTTTCTGCCACAATTTGTAGGTGTACCTTGTTAATGCTTGCAGCACACAAATAAAAACCATGCTTCTGCCTGCTTTCTTAAATGCCAGCGAAAATAACGCTAATGTATAATACACACTACAGCAGTTATATTGACACAATATATAATGGTTCTAACGAACAGAGATGTAACTTATGTATCAACTATTTTTAGGCAAATGGATCACATTAACCAGATATATGTAAGTAAGTTGATGCATGCCAATGATGATCTAAAGGGAAAAACATCACACGGAACCGCTAATGAAGTAGTACCAGAGTCTGGATTATCGTTGAGGGTCTGATCATATTCCTAATGAAGCTGCTGAGAGCTGAGGGAGCTCCCTTCAGTCCAAGCATGGAGGAGGAAAGAGAGAACAATCTCCCGCTGCATTCGCTCATTCACACAGTAAATATTGTTATATACTATTATGCTCTGAACAAATCTCATATCCACTGTGTGTTCAAGTGAATGAGTCGGCAGCTTGTTCAATCCCCGCTACCTCCCATGAGTGGTCTGAAGTGAGCTCCCTCAAATTAATACATCATCATCCTCATAAATAGATAAACCAAACCTCGTCATCATCATCCTGCTGCTCCTGCATTTTTTCCAACTAAAAACTAGCTAATTGCTCAATAAATAACTAGTACGTTATGACTGTAATTAGCACTTGTTTAGGTGAAGAACTATAAGTAATTAAAGGCGCTGCATATAACCGCATCTACATTTTCAAGAAAAATAGCATCTACAAGGAGATCTAGCCTTTAGTACTACTAGTATACAGAAGAATTTTCCTGGAAAAATCATATATCATTGCATTATACCGTTAGCAGGTAGCCAAGTAGATTAGCAACATGATCATGCATATAGTCATGAAATCAGGTGCCTTAATTTTTAGATCAGCTGGTTAACAGTCTTGGATGACCACTACCTAAATACAAATAATAAAAGGAATACATGATCTATCTATGTGCACTAGCTAGAAAGAATGGACTTAGCGTCCTAAATAAACATGCACATGGATTGGAAACCTTGGGTATGTTTGGAATGGTTGTAAATTTTGTGAGCCCACCGGTATTTAGTTCAGGTGAGAACTAAATATCGGTAGCCACATAAAAATTACAACCATTTCAAGCTGGCCCTGAAGCAAACTGAGTTTCCCCAAGGAATAACAAAATAGCTGGCTATTAGATGAGTTCAATCAAAGAGCACAGAAAACTAAGATTGATTTTATGGAACAATGAATTAGCTTAACCTATATATGCATACATGAACAGAAAAAATAGAGTACATAAACATAATTACCAAATGGCAGCTAGCCTTATTTCTCCTCTCAGCAGGAACCAATTTGCTTGAGTTCTCAGATACTAAAATCCACTAAAGCTATTTGTAGATTGTAGCAGCTGGGGCGTTTGGAAAGCTATTGAGTCCGCCAATGCCTGATAATAAAGTCCCATCAAAGCCATTGTGTGCCACTACTAATTTCCACAGAAGATAGATATTCAAAACAGATGCAATCCTGCCAAAACTACAAGATATATCGATCATCATCTGAACATTCGAAGATTTTAAAAGAGATCAATGAGAGAGCAAATTGCCGAAAAGGAATCAGTACTCAGCTGGTAATCTTAACTCCGATTAAAGTCGAAAAACCTAGTCTCATGTTCAGATCAGCACAAAGACATGCCAAAAAGAACAGGAGAAAAAGAAAGAACAATAGACTGGAAGACGGACCTGTTCTTATCCTGAGATTGATGCGTGCAGATAGAAATCGATCCAAACAATATAAAGGCTGATCCATTCCATCTCTCATGAACCTATCATGAAATCAGTAGAGGCAGGAAAGCTAGATGGAGACACAGAGACAAACACATGTGGGCTTTGCACGCATGCCCATATTGCATGCAATTAACCCAATGATCTCCTAGCTAAAAGGGAACAAATGAAAGCTACAGATAAATATGAACCAAGCGCATGTATCAATAGATCAAGAGAAACACACCAAACAAATCTCTCTCTTTTGATTTCAAGTTCTGGAAAGTCTAAAATCTCAGCCATGAGATCTACGCCATGAGCAAGAACATGACCAATCAATATGCCATTTAGCAGTGAGTTGTGGTGTTTGGAAAGCTAGATCTAGCAAGAAAGACATACAGTAGAATGAGTGCAAGGGAAGAGACCAGGACTGAGGACATAGAAGTGAGGAAGAAGGAATATATAGAGAGAAGAATGGTTAGGTTAATTTATTTGCATATTGCAAGAGGGGCATGTATCTGCAGCATGAAACGCTCAGTGGAAGTAGGTGGTGTGTCGTGGGCATGCTCTGTTAATTAGTTCTTTCTTGTGGTTTGATTTGCTAAATGCAGCAGGTTGACCACTTCACTGTCTTTAGCTAGAACACTTGCAATTCTTTTTTGGTTTTGAGAACAATAATGTACTAATGGTGTATGAGTTAAGTGCATGGTTGATATAGTTTAATATGGCACCGACAGGCCACTCCCCAGATTAATATAGATAATTACTACTAGCCGGAGCATTTCATGCCTGCCTTAGGCTCCATTTGGCAATGTGCTGTGTTATGATAATCTCGTTTGTCTAACTAAATTTAGCTTATTTTACTGTTTGGCAAACCAACTTTTTACTGATTTCCTCGCTATTTTCCCATAATAGATTACAAGACCAGTTCACCACAACACACTTCTTGGTAGAACTTATTACCATGTGATAAACCTCCTGGTGTGTGTTCGAGCAAAAGAAAGGCAAAGAAGTAGCGAGTGGTAGCGAGAAAGAAAAATAATATCTGCTCTCAGATCAAGGGGATATCTGAGAGTAACAAGCATCTACCTGAACGATGGAAAAGTACATGTTGGTTATGGTATAACACTAGTTTTTGGCATGATTGGAGGTTATGGTAGTGAACCACTGAAGTTGCTTTCTCTCAACTTTATGCCATCTTAAGTGAGCAAGATATAGTCTTCAGACTTGTTATGCGAAAAATTAAAATGTATTATTCTGAAGTTGCTCGACTCTTATTGCCAGCTCCCTTTACTACCCGATTACGTAATTCCACATCACATATCTGGGCATTTCTCCACCGTGCTCATGGAAACTATTTCTCTTTTCAGACCTTGGTGGACCGCGTACAGGACAAGCTGTCCACTTGGCACGTGAGCATGATGTCCAAGGGTGGGCACCTCGTCATGGAGATGGTGCACTCCATGCTCTCCTCTTAGTCCTCTATGCCGGTCCCCATGCTGCTAGTCCTATTCATTCAGTCGAAGGTGCTCAAGAGGATTGATAAGATCCGCGACGGCTTTCTATGGAAATGCAAGAGAGAGGCACATGGTAGGTTGCATGGTAAATTGGTTGATGGTCTGCCGTCCGATCCATCTGGGTGGTCTTGGTGTGCTGGACTTGCACCGCTTGGTGTCGCCCTTCGGGTTAACCGGTTACGACTCAGAGCACATATACCTCTAGACCTTGGAGCAGCTTGCTTATCAACCATGGTAGGGACTAGGGAGGTCAAGAACATCTTCTACAGCTCCACCAAGAGCCATGTGCACAGAGGAAAAAACGCAAAGGCGAAGCAACTCGACCCCCGCGTCGCCCTCTTCTGGGCGACCCGGGGGAAACCCTAGCCGCGCCGCCACTCAAGCCTCCCCCGTTCCTCCTCCCGCTTCGCCGCCGCCGGAGGGGGCGTCGGCAAAGCCGTGCGCGCCCCCAGGGAAGGTGGCGGCGGGGCATTTCTTCGTTGGCGGCGGGCGTTCTTCGTTGGCGGCGGTGCTTGGCGTGGCGGCGGCGACGCTGTGGAGCGGAAGTGGAGCAGAAGGGCGTGGAGGCGGCGGCGCTGTGGCGCGGCTGCGGTGCAGAAGGTCGTGCGGAGAAGAGGGGCGCGGCCATGGAGGAGCTTTGGCTGCCTGGGCCCGAGCGGGCCGCATCTGGGCCGCGCGGGCCGGTGTCGGGCGAGGCTGCGTCGGCGACGAGGAGGTGCAGGCCGTTTCGGGCCACGACGCCTCATGCTTTCAATAGCACGGATTTTTGTCGGGTTCACCTCGATACCTCGGCTTGACACGAGGAAACCGAGTAACTTGCCTGCCGGCACACCAAATGTACATTTGTCCGGGTTAAGTTTTATCCGGAATTTCCTTAGATTCGCAAATGTTTCTCTGAGATCATCAATCAGAGTGGATTTCTCCTTAGACTTGATGACGATGTCATCGACATACACCTGCACATTTTTGCCTATTTGATCATGCAAGCATTTTTGCATACATCTCTGGTAAGTAGCACCAGCATTTCTCAAACCAAATGTCATGACACGGTAGCAATAAGCCCCGTACGGGGTAATAAAAGCAGTTTTCATTTGATCAGCAGGGTTCAGCGGTATCTGGTGAAAACCAGAATATGCATCTACAAAGGATAACAGCTCACACCCTGTGGAATCGATCACTTGATCAATCCGAGGCAGCGGGAATGGATCCTTAGGACATGCCTTGTTCAAGTTCGTGAATCAATACACATGCGCCACACAATGGCCACATTCGGGTCATCTTTTTTCTTTTCCACCAGGACCGGGTTAGACAACCAGTCCGGGTGCAGCACCTCCATGATGAAACCAGATGCAAGTAATCTGGCCAGTTCATCGCCTATCACCTTTCTCCTCTCATCCGAGAGACGTCGCATAGGTTGCTTCACCGGTTTCATATCCGGTCTGACGAACAAAGAGTGCTCAGCCAACTCCCTCGGAACACCTGGCAGGTCCTGATTAGACCATGCAAAGATATCCCGGTTCTCACGGAGGAAGTGACTGAGCTCGCCTTCCTATTTCTCCGTTAACCCGGTACCAATGATGACGTTGTGGTCCGGAAACGCCGGGTCAACATTGATCTTCTTGGTCTCCTTTGGCACCTCGAAAGTCGCATTCTGCTCCGGGTTAGCCATACCCGGCATGCCGAGTTGCGCGGACTGAGCCAATGCCACCACTTCATGGATCTTCTTCTTCTCTGCAGCGATAATCAGTGACTCGGCCAAGCACGATCCAGCCGAGGCACACTCCAGTGCACGCTTGTAATCACCCGAGATGGTGATGATGCCATTAGGACCTGGCATTTTCATCTTGAGGTAACCCACATGGGTTGATATCATGAACTTGGACAGCGCAGGCCTGCCGAGTAAAGCATGGTATGGACTTTCGAGGTCCACTACCTCAAACTGGATGCTCTCAGTTCGGCAGTTTTCCTTGGTGCCGAACAACACATCAACCCAAATTTTGCCCATAGGTGCACATGAACACCCGGCACTATGCCATGGAAGGTCGTGCTACTCGGTTGCAGCATATTTGCCGAGATACCCATCTTCACCATGGTGTCTCGGTACATGATATTGATAGCACTCCCATTATCAATGAGAACTCGGGTGAACCGACATTGATGGTGGGTCCAAAGAATGTCGGATCCACCACCAATGCATAACCTCCCGGAGTTGGCATAACTCGGGGATGATCCCTTCTGCTCCAACTGATCTCTTGCTCGGACCAGTGCATATACTTCGGCACTGCCGGCATAACTGCGTTCACCTCCAGTGCACGCCGATGCAAGCTCTTCTTGTCAGTTGGCTCGGTCACAAAGACCACATAGCTCTGATGAGCTTCTCTGTAATCTCCCTGGGGATACTCTCCCTGCCTACTGGGACCAGCGTTGTTGTTGTTCCCTCCGACATTCACCTGATTCACAGGTTTCGGATCTGCTTGCCTCGGAGCTGGCGGATTCACCGGGATAGCATTTGCTCCGGTGAGCGGTAAGTTTTGCCTCGGCGGAATTCTCTGAGGTGCCCCGCCTGATTTCCTCCGGCTCTGGCTCCTTCCCCCCTTGTGCGCTGATACCAGCTGCACTGCCGAGTTGTATGGTTTGCCGGCCTGCGGATGTCTTGGGTGTGGAAACTGCAAGGTCCATCCAACATAGCCTCATAAGTGAAGGACTGCTTCTGGTCACTCCATGGCTTCTTCCCTTCTTGATTCTGGCCCCATGCTGGGCCGTTGACTTCGGACGCTGGCTACTGCCGGCATCTGGTTGGTCTTGGTTTACCGGCAACCTGGTTTGAGCCATACCGGTAATCCGGCTCTCTCCTCTTGTTGCCGAAGTCCTGGCGATCGTTCTGCCTGACTGGCCCGGGTCTGTTATTCACCGGGTATCTTCTACTCGGTTCCACCGAGTTCAGCAAGGGCTGCATCGGATCACCCAGTGCATAGCTATCCGCAATCCGGATTGTCTCGGCCAGGGTGGCCGGCATCTCCCTCTGCAACTTCTGCCAGAGCATGGAGCCGTGTCGGCACCCCTGGGCAAACCAAGATATGGCCTGCGCCTCCACAACTCCTTCACAGGAATTGCGAATAGTACTCCACCGGGTCAAGTAATCCCGGTCAGTTTCATTATCCCTCTGCTTGCACATCGCAAGCTGCTGAGGACGATTCGGTCTCTTGTATGTGCTGGAGAAGTTGCTAACAAATGCTTCTTCAAAGTCCAGCCAGCAATCAACGCTGCCCTCTCGCAGGTTGTTCAGCCAGATCCGGGCTGGCCCTTCCAACATTTGCGGGATATACCTCACCGCCCATCGGCGGTTTCCTCCCGCGATATGCACTGCCGACACATAATCTGTCAGCCAGTCCTCCGGCTTAGTACTGCCGTCATATGTCTTTGCGCCTCGGTTCAACTGAAAGTGCCGCACCGGTGGCTCCCTCATGATCCGAGGTCCAAAGCATGCAGGGCCAGGTGGACCTTGCTCTTCCAGCATCTCGGACATATAATCCTGTCCAACTTGTAGCGTGCATCATTTGGTGACAACTGGCGAGGTCCCAACCGGGATCCCAGTGCACCTTCATATCTCGGATACCCGGCTTTCTCCATAGCCGAGTAACCATCATCATAACGGTTAGCCACCTGGTCAACACCTTGTGGCTGCTGGACATGCTCGACATTTTGCTGCTGCTGGGCGAGATTTCGTGTCGGATACCGAGGTGGATAGCCTCGGCCAGCCGAGTTAACTACTCCGGCATCTGGACCGCCCGGACCGGGATTGCTTTTACCCCGGCCGGCACTGCCTCGCCCAACTAACTGTTTTCCGGCACATGCCGGATCATACACCTGTATCTGCTTGCTCTTACCGGAGTTTACACTCCGGTCCCGATCTCCACCGACATGCGGTGATGAAGCTTGCCCCTTAGATCCACTGGCTCCCCTAGCCGAGTGAACAATCTCGGACCCACCTGCAACTGTGTTAGCCTTGCGATAGGCCTCATTCTGCCGGGTAGCCACAGCTACCAACTCATTAACTCGGTCTTGCTGCCTACGGAGAGCTTCTCCGGATAAGCCTGACAACTCGGCTCTTGCTGCCTCGGCAGCTCTAAGAGTCTTAGCAGGGGAACTATACTTCGGCTTTTCGACCGACAAGTTACTAGGAGTCTTACTGGAACTAGATCTACCATCTCTAGCAATCTCGGCATTGAGGTTTTTACCCCTCTTACGCACATCCTCTATGCGACTAGGGCGAGCAGCTACCGGGGTTAAACCATGTGCTTGGTTATACTCACGGAGAGTTATCCCGAACTCTCTCCTCACCTCGGCCATCTCGAGAGCCTCCTGTGCAAGCTCTGACGACGTGACTCCAACTCTGCCTCCATTGGGCAGCATCTGTACCGGCAGCTACCGGCACAGCCAGTTTCTCGATTATCTCCTCGAGATGAGCCGGCCTAACCGGTACCTCGGATGTACCGGCCTGGTCTCGGAGGTTCTCCCTCCTCTCCAGCGGCACTTTCGCCGATCTGGTGGCCTTGGGGGCAGGATTGCCGGCATCTCCTTTGCCGGGTTCTCCTGTGCCGGTTTCTCCTTTACCGGCACCACCCGCAGTGCCGGTCATCATGACCTCTGCGCAGCTCCCGGGGCGAGCGCTACGCCGGCCGCGAGCCGCACAGACAGCAGGAGGATCCTCGGCCACAAGCACCTGCTCGGGGTACTTGCAGACAACCTCGGTGGCGACGTAGGTCACGAAGGCGCCGAAGCTGATGAGGCAGCCGTTCGTCGGGAACGGCCTGCTGCCGAAGCATCCCGCATTGTCGCTGATGAAGTTCAGCGAGCCGAGCTTGCAGATGAGCCCGCAGACGACGCGCTCGCCGGAGTCGATGATGGAACCCGTCCGGATGACACACCAGCCAGCGCCGCTGCGAGCCCCACGGTGGGCGCCAACTGTCGTGGTGGTATCACGGCAGATGCCATAGGATGGCTAAGAGTGGGGCCGATGGACGCTGGTGGATCCGGGAGAGGGCTAGCGCGCTAAGAAGCGCACACAGAAAAGCACACAAGCTCAAGAACACACCACGATCTACCCAGGTTCGGGGCCCTCGTGAGGAGGTAACACCCCTACTCCTGCCTATCTCTCTCTATATATCCGAGGTATCACAAGTACAACATGCTCCTCGAGCTGTATGTCTCAACAATGGAGAAGAGCTCAAGGATGAAGATGATACTAAGGGGGGAAATGGTCCCAATGCATCGTCCCTCACGCAGGAGGGGGTGAACCCTATTTATAGGCTAAACCGAGTTACGGAAGTACCCCTCCACTAGCAACGGTCACACCACCGTACCGGCACTGCAGACGCGCACGCCTTCGCGTCATGATTGTCTCTGCACAGTGGACATGACGTGGCTTGCCCATGCCCTGTCCCATATCTCTGCTCCCAGGTACAGCCGAGGTCAGCGGTGTCCTTCTCCTGCTCCCACGCGCGTCCTTGGTCAGCAGAGGTAAGCCCAGTCACCTCAGACATGCGCCGTACCGCACGCCGCGCTCCCGTGCCAGACGGGAGGTGACAGCAGCGCTGACCTCCGTCCGACATAAGGTGCCTCATCTCTATAACCCGGCATGGCTATGCCGGATTCCCTTTCCTGAATAACCTTCCCTGCACATAAGAGAACATACAAGATACCGACATACATATGTCGGTCATGATGTTCGGATCCCTTACCTCGGATCCCAAGTCTCGGTCAACATATGCCGGTTTGCACCAGCATGGTACCTCGGTCCCTTCTGGCCCGGGTTAACTCGGTTTTCCTATGTCGGTTTGCACCTACATCACACCCTGGTCACTTCTGAGGTCCAGGTATGTCGGCTTTCACTGTAACCTGGCCCGCATCTGGGTATAGCTTTTACCATACCATGACCCTACCCGGGGTAGCCCCCGACAAATTCTTTGTATTATGTACTACAAAAAAACCAATCTTCTATATTTTGGGTATTTAAAAGTGCGTATACTCAGATCAACACATTTCTCATTTTGTGTAGCTCTGAATACAAAATATTTCAAATTGAGAAATTGCACGTTAGTCGGATACATTGTTGACAATATTCAATTTATTTTCCAGATTCTTTTAAAACCTAAAGATATGGATTTTGATTTTTTTTTACTGGATCTTGGGCTTAAGAGATCTCCATTCCTTTTTGGTGCAGCTTAATCAAACCTCCCCTTTTGTAGGATGAATTTTAAATAGTTATTTATCAGTTGTCTGGATAACTGTTATTTCCCAAGACTCTAGCAATAAATTATTGTGAGAAAAGCTTATAATTCGGTGCACACGTGGCGCCATGAAAGTGCGACACTGCTTATTAGTCGACGAGTAAAATGCGTGCATAATATTTTTTGGTAATATTAATAAGAGTAAAACACCCCTGGAGTCTATCAAGTTGCGGATTTGGAACGGATTGGTCACCTACTGGAAAATGCTAACTATTGGTCACTAAGTTGTGTCAATGTTGAACGTTAGTCATTCCGTCACTACCACCATTAAAATGCTGACGTGGACGATTTTTTTTACAAAAAAGACCTTAACCTTCTATTTTTCTTATTACTCAGTCCTTTTCTATTTCTTTGATGTTAATTCCCCTTGAGCTCGCTGCGATGTTAATTCCCCTTGAGCTCGCTGCGAGTCCAGTCTCCACGTTCCCATTCCATTCCGGCGCAAGCATGTGGATCCAGAGCTGTGACTGTGAAGCCATTTTTGTTTCTTCTCTGCGTTTTAGGTGGTTCGTGGCAGTGTTCGTTACGGGGAGTGCGGGGGATTTGGAGTTTGTGCTCTGCAGCTTTGGATCCAACCAGGTTTTTAGACCAAAAAATCCAACTAGATTTTAGCTCTAGGCTGCTGGTAGGCGTCGGCCGTGGATCGACCTCTTTTCCACCGCAAACTCATGGGACATTGCAACAAATTAAATTACGCTTGTCGGACAATTAAAAGAGAACATTTCAACAACATAATACTCCAAATCGGGGCTAAGGTCTCCTTTAACTCGTAGGATAGAAAAATATAGAAATAGGAAATTGCGTAGCGAGTGCAAACGATCCAAGAAATGGGGATCTGAGGAGGAACTGCGTGCGCATCCATCAAAATGTGCCAATCCACATCAATTTAATCGAAAATAAATACACAAGGTCGTCTCTGTCTGTCTCAAAAATCAAATGAATGGGGAAGGAAGGAAGAGTAATCACTAATCAGCAGCAGCTCCCGCCGGCATCTCAGAGTACGAGAACAGCAAGAGACAGAGCAGCCGCGGCAGCCAGCAACAATACAGATCCAGCACCGGCAACCCGTGTCGGAGAAGCAGCGAAGGAGTCATAAGAAGAAATAGAAGGTTAAGGTCTTTTTTGTAAAAAAAACATCGTCCACGTCAGCATTTTAACGGTGGTAGTGACGGAATGACTAACCTTCAACATTGACACAACTTAGTGACCAATAGTTAGCATTTTCCCAGTAGGTGACCAATCCGCTCCAACTCCGCAACTTGATAGACTCCAGGGGCGTTTTACTCTATTAATAATTTATACTACTATCTTTGATCACATTATTTATAGTCGGCAAGTCGTTTGTATGTATATATAAAACTTGTAATAAAAAATACACGGGGAATAGGAAACCATCCGCAGTCTCTCCTCTCCATCCATCACCACCACCTTATCATCTTCTTCATCACCACTACCTGCACCTGCTGGGAGAGGGCAATTTTGACCAATGTGACCTTTGCATGAAATTTGAGCCTTAAATGACCGTTTTTCAAAAGAAAATCTGCATCTAACCCTTTTGGCTACCGCCAAACCTTCTGGCGGTAGACTTGTACGTGGTACCGCCGGGTCATCTGGCGGTAGCCTTGTACATGGTACCGTCTGGACGGTAGGGTTAGCCGTGGTACCGTTAGGATGACAATGACGGTACCATACCTAAATGTACCGCCAATATGTTGAGCGGTACTAAAAAGGATTTGATCCGGTTAAAAATATGAAGGCAGTTCATTTCGTGTTGAAGTTTTGCATAAGGGTTAGATTTGGTCAATTTGCCCTGGGAGAGCGCAACACGAAGCCTCTACAGTCTCCACTGCCATCGTCAGTCGACATGGCTACTCAAGGTCAGCAATTAATCCACAATTCATACAATCTTCCTCTGGTTTGCTCCATTGTTCAATCTTCCGCGCATGATTGTTTCTTTGTGACAAGAAATGGCTGAGAAGGAAGCTTGTAATTTGTTTGGGCAGAGGAGAAAACGACTGTCAAGTCTGAGGAGGCGCCTTCTCCGCCGGCAGCGGCGGTGGCAGAGCAGCCTCCTCCGGCTGCGGCGCGCAGGGTGGCGCCGGCCAGCCCCTTCGACTTCTCCACCATGATGAACTTGCTCAATGTAAGATAACTACTGTCCCCTTGCTAGCAAATATTCAGCTCCATAGACCACTGAGTTTTCTGAAGTTAGCAATAATCTGTTTTGCTCCGTTCATAGCTCATTGTCAAAGACCAATTCTTGGGAAGATTTGTACTAGTCCGAATAGGTTGATAATTTGCTTCGATTTGGCTTGAAATTTTGCGCCCATTTCAATCATCCCAATCATTCTGAATTCTGTGGGTTGAGCAGGACCCAAGCATCAAAGAGATGGCGGAGCAGATCGCCAAGGACCCGTCCTTCAGCGAGATGGCGGAGCAGCTGCAGAGGACGGTGGCTCCTTCGCCGGCGACACCGGCCTCATCGGCCTCGACGCCCCGGTCGCCTCAGGAGCTGGCGGCGGCGCTGGACCCGCAGAAGTACGTGTCCACGATGCAGCAGCTGATGCAGAACCCGCAGTTCGTGGCCATGGCGGAGCGCCTGGGCAGCGCGCTCATGTAGGACCCGGCCATGTCCTCCGTGCTCGGCGGCCTCACCGACCCCGCCCACAAGGAGCAGCTCCAGGCCCGCGTCGCCCGCATGAAGGACGACCCCTCCCTCAAGCCCATCCTCGACGAGATCGAGTCCGGCGGCCCCGCAGCCATGATGAAGTAATTTAGCTCCTCGCTGCCGGCGTGGCGCTCTCCCGCCGGTTTCTTGGTTTCTTCTTTAGCTCAACGTTCCAAGACAGACATTGATGGCGATTTCTTAGGTACTGGAACGACCCGGAGGAGCTCCAGAAGTTCGGCCGCGCGATGGGCGTGGGCGGCCCGTCTGCCGCCGCCGCCGAAGCAAAGGAAGAAGCCGACGTCGCGGACGGCGGCGAGGAAGGGGAGTACGAGGAGGAGTCGGTGATCCACCATGCGGCGAGCGTGGGCGACGTGGAGGGCCTGAAGAAGGCGCTTGAGGACGGCGCGGACAAGGACGAGGAGGACTCGGAGGGGCGTCGGGGCCTGCACTTCGCGTGCGGCTACGGCGAGCTGGCGTGCGCGCAGGCGCTCCTGGAGGCCGGCGCGGCGGCAGACGCCGTCGACAAGAACAAGAACACGGCGCTGCACTACGCCGCCGGATACGGCCGCGAGGGTGCGTCGCGCTCCTCCTCGACCACGGCGGCTCCGTGTAAGTGAAGCCGACCCGCCATGACCGACGCATTAATTGAACCTTGCTTCGCTTGACTGCTGACGAGATCATGGTGAAATGGAATGCAGGACGCTGCAGAACCTGGACGGGAAGACGGCGATCGACGTGGCGAGGCTCAACAGCCAGGAGGAGGTGCTCAAGCTGCTCGAGAAGCACGCCTTCGTGTAGACGCCGCCACCATCAACCATGGATCGAGCTTTGCTTCATAGTATGAGTTTGCTTTATTTATTACTATTATTATTATTATTATTATTTCCAGTTCACTCTGTCCGCTGCTTAATTAACTCGTCGAAGCCTTCCGGAAGAAGAAAGTTTTCTCTTGGTCTGTAATCCATATTTTTGCAGATCGATTTGTATCTATTGAGTGTGGTTAGAATTTATCTGGTTGCCAGTTTCAGAATTTTGCTTCATGAATAAGGAATGCTTTATGTTTTCTTTCTCCTGAATTATTTTTTTCCGTTCGTGTTCGTCTTGAACTTTCTGGTGCTCTTCATGAATAAGCATGCAGAAGGTCCTCTCAGTTGACATAAGATCTTATAAGGAGCCAACAGTCGACATCATCTCCTGATCACTTGAATCTCCTGATCACAAAGCCACTGTACGCAGACCATTTTGGAGAAAACTAAACAGCACCGCAAGGAAACTAAACATAGCCAATGCTTCATCAAATCGTGGTTCATCACAAGATCACCCTTCCGCGCACATGGACAACACCAGAGCTTCACACAAATCAGCAATAAGAGCCAACCAAGCACCACCAAAACACCTTACCAGCTAGTGATCATCTTTACTGTTGAATAGAATGGTATCCTGCTCCTCCACATACTGGACACACATAACAAGCAATTCTCTAGCGTTTCCGTTGACAATCTCTGCGATCTCATAAAGTCTACTTAAACAAAATATGTTTCTGGGAGATCAAGGATCTTGAGCATTGCAACTCCTAAAGCAAATGATATCACTGTCCTACTGAAAGAAATTACTCGCCACGATCACCCACACAGAAAGAAAATATGGAAGACAGACGAGCATGTAATAAAAATCCAAGCTATTTACATGGCATGCGGAAAATCAGCCAACTCCGAAGGCAATTCATTTTTCCCATGAAGAATTAGCTATCAAACATCTGGAACAGAGCCATACAGATTCCATATATATGGGTACAGATAGCATAGAGTAATCTATGTTGATGCTACTGAGCCACACTTCTTTCAATATGGGTACAAAAAGCATAGAGAAAGGACCGTGTGTTATTGCTATTGAGTGTAATTAAGATATTTTCTACATCTAGAAAGTCCGTGCAACCAGTCTGAAAATTATGAAGATCTTTATCTTATTAAATGTCCATTAAAATCTACCATTGTGTCCACTGTAGGCCAACAATGTGCAACAAATAACAAACAAAAACCTACCACTTTTGTGGAGCTAGCTACGGAAGCAAACAGAACCTTTATGAGGTCTTAGCACATATCATGTCAGTCTATCAGGTCCCTGAACTTATAGCTCAAGCATTCAGTTTGCATGTTATACTCTTCAGTTACATTGCTTGCTAAAAAACTACAGTAACAACAGGACTTAACATGTAACACTAATTAAATTCAAAAGGTACACTAAGACATATCAGCAAGACAATATGCTTGTATGCTCATGACAGTTCTGGTTCACGGAACAAACCCTTTTTTCTTCAATTGTTAGACTCAACCAGGATGACAAGCATTTCTCTAGAAATGAGCAATAATAAGATCCATATATATCCAGCTTGTAATAAAGAAACAAATTTGCCAACATAGCTACAGATATCAGCCAACTCGAAACACAATTTAATTGGCTACCATATATGTGGATTAGAGCCTCTTCTGTATATAGAGGTACAGTATGCATACAGAAATGTGCGTTGATGGCTTAATTTTAAGTAAGAGATCTTATCCAGAATTAAGAAAATCTGTGAAACCAATCTGGTTGTTATAATAAACTAAACAAGTAGCCTTGCACTCTATGACTAAACTCTGTGACCAAAAAATCAAAAATATGTGGAGAAGGGCCTCTTCATCTCATGACATGGACAGTGCAGCCTACCATTGTGTCCACTGTAGGCCAACAATGCGCAACATATAACCAACTATGCCTTACCGTTTTATGGATCTACTAAAGAAATAACAGAACTAGGACTGTCATGCATTTATGCAACCCAAATGTTGTCAGACTGTCAGTTCCTGAACTTATAGCTCAAGATTTTATTTTGCATGGTATACTCTTAAGTAACCCTACTACTGGCTAAAGAGAACTGAAGTAACATCAACATTTGACATGTAGTACTAATTCAATCCACATGATTAATAAAAACATATCAGCGATGTAGCATCCAGAAACCATCGACATATCATATATTGGGCGACAGAAACAATAGGCAGCTAGCTTCACATATAGTTCTAGACATGCCATCGTCATCTACACTACACATCGATGATACCTCTTTTGGAGATGAATCTAGATATTGGATCAGAGCTAGGATAGCAAACAGAGTTAATAAGACTAAGCTACTATCTGCGGTGCGCTTTCAAGCAAACTAAATAACAGAGCACATGGTTCCTGTTGCAAGAAACTAGAGGTTCACTGCAAGATAATCCATTCACCCACTTGCAAGATAATCCATTCACCCTAAGACCCATGTCATGGCTCCAGCTACTACTTAGTGGCATAATTCATCATAAGTTGCCTCCAAGTTGGTCATGTTTCATGTTGATGAGAGAAGCCTCCCTTAAGAAAATTCAACCATGTGTTGTCAATGCGCCGCATCACATGAGTTCGCTCTCTCTGCAAAACATAGATTTTTCAGAGTGGACACAAGAACAGATGACATCATAGCATATAAATTGCCATTTAAGTAGACATCGCAAATTGAAACATTACATGTAACTTTCAATCTAGTTGAAAATTCAATGTATGGTTTCTTCCAATGACCGATATATTATTACTTCAAGAGGTTGTTTCCAAATCTCAAAAGAAAGGAGATATAGATATACCTTGTGGATAATAAAAACTCGTGTACGGAATTAAAGTACAAGAACATTCTTTCTTCCATATCTTCTTCCACTGCAGTGACTTGAGATTAATCTCGTGCGTGCCAAGTTTCATGGTCACGAAAATGATATCACCGCCCTCCATGGATCCAACCAGTTTAAGTCTTTCCATGGGAAAAGGGAGAACTTCCTTCAAATCAATTACTCTACATTCTATCCATGAGCCAACTCCATCGAAACCAATCTGCCTTGACCATAGATTGAGTGTTAACACATCCAGGTGTGCAAACCCCAAACTGCCATCCTCCATCCCCATGAGGATAGTGGTACGGGACATGCCCCTCGTGGCGATCGGCGCATCAATCACTGATAAGCATTTGGAACAACAGTCATATTTGAGGATTCCCACGTGATTGTCATCATCATATGCAAGCTTGAAGTATAGTGTGTCTTTGATGAGGACAGGGGGCACTAGCTCGATGGATGCATCAGGCCCAAGATGAAGACCAGAGGACGGCTTGCTCCACTGGGGAAGAGGAGAGTGAGGCTTGCTCCTCTCACCCGTCTCCGGCAAGGACTCGTATGCATTTGCGATGAAACCAGCGGCATCAGTACCCAGACGGACGAAGACCATCCGGGAGGGGCCACCGTGACACGCCCGGTGGTCACAACCGCTCACGGCGCAGAGCACCGCGGCGCCGAAGCAGTTGTAGCAGCCGGGCGAAACCAGCTCCCTGCAGCAGCCCGTGATGGGGTCCAAAACCGCGTGCTCCCTGAAGCTATGTACAAGGAGAAGGCGGCCGTGCCGGCAGTCACACGCACAGTATGCAGAGTACCGCCAGTTTTCGGGGTCGGGGATGCGCACGCGGAATTTCGTGGTGGAGACGAAGGGTGGCTTCTTGTCGATGTAGGGAGTGGAATAAAAGAAGCCTACCATGGGGGCAGCTCTATGGAGCTCGCTGTAGCGAGCGCGGAAGCGAGGGGCGGTGAGGCGGCCGAGCCAGAGCTTGCTGGCGAGGGAGGCGCGCACGAGCCACTCTGGCTGGTTCGGCGGGAGGCGGAGGAAGATATCCTCGAGAAGCTCGTCCGGAAGCGTCGGTGCCGGTTCCGGTTCTGGTGGTGGCGGCGGCGGCATGGTCGGCCGGCAGAGGTGGAGGCGGCGGCGAGGGTTCGGGTTTGTGTTGGGGAAAATTTTGAGGCGCTGGGCGGGCAGGATGGAAGGACATGGCCATGTGCCTGTGTGTAGTGCTCTGCCGAAAGGTGGGGCCGGACAGGCAGTGAGACTGGGTTTCCAATTCTTGCAGTGTCTTTTGAGATTTCTGAACCTGAAACTGGTAGTACATCAGTCTCACTTCAGTTTGATCTTACAATAGTTAATCTGTGGTAAGATTGCAATTTCGATTTTGTATTCCTCCAAATTCTCATTTCGCATCACAATCATTTTGGGTGGGAAATTTTTGATGTGCGGTAAGTTATGGGTCCGGGTAGACGGTAAGAGGAGTACGTCAGCTCTGGACGGCAATTTCTTTGCAAGAGCCAATACTAAACCAAGTCATAAATCTGAATCCTCGAGACATTACACCAGGTCATGCAATTTCTTTGCAACAGCCAATCATCCTGATCCATCAATCACAAAACACTCTCCCTTGGAAAATCGCGAGACATTCTTAATTGTTGCCTGAACCTGAAACTTCCTCAGATATATAAATGTCTGAACCTCAAACTTGTACTTTCCATTACCGGATTGACAGCAACTGCAGTTACTCTAACTGTAGCTGGTTTATTATCTGTCAATACTGCAACGTGAGATATATAGATTTTTTATTTTTGTTTCAGTTAGAAGGCGAGGAAACTGTATTAATTTGGTGCATTATTTGCTCGGCATTGACTCGTTTATGTCCCAAACTGTCGTTGTGTCGCCGGCTTGCTACAGAGCTATCTGTACTGTAAAGTCAGAGATATTTTCAACAAGGTGTTGTATAAAACAAGATAACTGCCAAGCTTATGTACGAAAACTAGTAATCTATACCTTGGAATACCAGCAGAGTATGTAAACACACACTGTTGCCAACCTGTAGCCTGGGATGCATTTTTTTGTAACAGTTAAGAGGACCTAGAGTTGATCTCTATGTGGTTCCTTGTCCAACTTTTTAAGAAACAAATCTTAATTAGGCGCACTATTTTCTCAGCCCTTTGACTATTATATGTTTGTTATATGTTCCAAACTTTTGGTGTCGCAGAGATCTTGCAAATATGTGTTGCATCTAGCAAGATAACTGGCAAGCTTTATGAACGAAAATTAATCCTGTATACCTCACAATAACTAGTGGTATAAAGCCTGAATATCTACTTCACAAACTAGAAGATTATGTAAATGTGAGTTATGGTTGACACTTGCAACTGGCTTGTTCTTGCTAGGTCTGCAGACACTAGCTCTGATACTTGTCAAGCTGGTCACTGACTAACATGTTTACTCCTTGTCGATCATATTTATTACAACACTAGCTGCAAACATTGCCTCTTATCACATTTGATTCAGCCACATGACAGGAGCATCAAGCCGCTCAAACCACATAAAAAACAAGCCTCAAAATTAGATGCCAAATATCCTAAGATTATTTGAGGCAACAAAAACAAGCACCATTGTTTCAAAACCCATCGCACTACTAAATAGTAGTAGCATAACTTATCAAAAGATCCTTGACGCCTCCAAGTTGGTCACTTTTCATGTTGATGAGAATGTCCTCACATCTTTATGCATATTCAGACATATGTCGTCAAAGAGCCACATCATCTGCTCTCACCCGTTCTGCAAACATAGATTTATCGGTGGTTATAAGGACATCACTTGATACTATAAAAATATGTCAATTAGGTAACCACAAGGCATAAATGGTGTAACATTCAGGTATATAACGCAAATTTTTTGCTCTAGCACATATTGAATTTGAAACATCACATATAAATTTTGATCTAATTAAACATTCAATTTATTTTTGTTCCACTAACCTATATATCATTTCATAGCAAATCACAAAAGAAATAGATGCAGGTATACCTGGCGGATTGTAGAAACTCATGTACGGAAACAAAGGATAGTAAATTCCTCTCTTCCATATCTTCTTTCCCTGGAGTGACTTGAGATTGATCTCGTAGATGCCAAGATTCGTGATCACAAAAATGATGTCCCTGCCCTCCACAGATCCAACGAGTCTAAATCCTTGCTCGAGGATTTGAGTGGGTAGAAGTTCTTTGAGATTGATGACTATACGCGGAGTCCATGCCCTAACTCCATCAGAACCCATCTGCCATGACCACAAGTTGAGGGTTAACCCATCCACCTCTGCAAATCCCAAGCTGCCATCATGTGTCGCCATGAGGATAGTGGCATGAGCCATGTCAGCCTTCGCCAAGGGTGCATCAATCCGTGATAAGCATTTAGAGCCGAGGTCGTACTTGAGGATTCCTACGCTGTCATCACCTATATAAGCGATCATGAAGTGAAGAGCGTCGCCGACGAGGACAGGAGGCAGGGACAGCGGTTCAAGGCATGCATAATCGGGAAGATCATCAAGAGCATGGCACGAACTGCTCCACGCATTTAGTTTGCTCCGGTCACCCGTCTCTGGCGTGGACACGAACTCGTATACAAGGAAACGGCCATCTTCGTTCCCCATGGCGACGAAGACCACCCGAGAGGGGCCCTCATGACACACGCGGTGGTCACAGCCGGCCACGGCGCAGAGCACAGCGGCCCGTCGAGTAGTTGGGTAATCAACGGGGGGGCAGAGCCTCCACCAGCCGCCCGTCATGGGGTTCCAAACTACTAGCACCGCGGGCCACTTCACAACGGATATTCCTTTCACAAAGCAGAACGCGGCCATGGCGGCAGTCCAGCACGTCTTGGCCCAACCACAAGTTATGCAAGACTCCCAAGTTTTCGACGTCACAAATGTTTGCGCTGAATTTCGTGGTGGAGACGAAGCGCGGGAAGGGGTCAGGCTCACTGGGGGAGCCCCGGAACCAGGAATAAAGGAAGCCGAGCATGGGAGGAGCTCCATGGAACTCGCGGTAGCGCCCGCCGAAGCGAGCGCCGGTGAGGATGGCGAGCCATGGCTTGCTGGCGAGGGAGACACGCACGAGCGACGCCGGCTCGTCTGGAGGGAGGCGGAGGAAGATCTCCTCGACGAGATCGTCCGGCAGCGGTGGTGCCGGCGGCGTCATTGTCGGCGGAGGTGAGCGTTTTCGGGAGTGGAAAAGTTTGAGGTGATGCGTGTGGGGGAACTGGAGATGTGGCCGCGTCTTGTTTATAGCGCTTGCGGCGGTTCTTCTTCTCCCGCTGATGACCGAACTCCCGTTCGGTTCAAGTTCAAGTCCCCAGGAAAAGTTCGATCGTCGAAGTCTTCTTGGAATCAGCACCACCGCTTCCAAGAAAAGACCCGCGCCGCCGGACGGCGACCATCTGCTTCGGAGGCTGCGCACGAGGAGAGGAGAGAGGTGCGCGTCCTCGGTCGAGAAGAGATCCACCTCGGGCCTCGGCCGCAATATTCCGCGACGAGGGCTGGTCGTCGTTCCACCATCTGCCTCTCGATGGCGCCGGCAGACAACCGTGAAGAAGCAGGCCCGCGCGCTGGCCGCCCGCGTGCGGCTGCGAAGGATCTACAGTACCTGGCGACGGCCTGCACGCAGAGGGTGGAGCCCAAGACGGCGCTGGTCCAGGTCGAGCTTCGCCCGGAGTCCTTCCACTAGGACTGGCAGCCCAGTCCGGACTAGTACTGCTCGGGTACCTTAACTGAACCAGTCCAACGTATTTGGTTCAGTTACAGCATACCCAAATACAGTGGCTCTTGGGGAGTAGTAATACTTTTGCTTCTGCAATTTGTGATATCACAATTTCCTTCACGTTAGTGGTTCAGTTTACAAGGTTAACTAAGTTTTCTTCTGCGCCAAATGTGTATTAATTTCAGACACCTACTTGGCACCATAGCTGCATGGACATTACGAAAAAAGGCCTAACGGCCTAGCTTTTATTAAAAAGCTCGAACCAGAATCCAACTGGGGTGTTAAACCCAGTTTTACAGAGAAACCCACAATCGGGCAAAGAACTACCCACGCACGCCACTAACCACAAAACAACGCCAGACAAAACCACTCTCAAGCCCACCTCAAGTTTCAGTTTCCAACTCTGGACCACGTTACAAACTTCAGAGACAGGATACAAAACGCGCAAAGAAGCCCACGGTTTTACAAGCAGAAAGGCGCCACAGCCTCAGCCAACTCCTTGTCGCTGGCAAATGAGGTGGAGCTCACGCGCTTTGTCCTTGATCCTGTCCCGCCGCATCCCTGCTTCAGTCTTGAGCTTCTCCGGTACCAGCAGCAACCATTGCGACAGGAAGGTGATCGTCTTGTGGATTACCTGCAGAGGAGAAGAGATGATTCTTCCTTCAAACACAAAATCATTCCTGGTAGTCCAAACAGACCACACACATGCCCCAAAAGTCACCCACTCAAGAACATTAGACTTAGAACCTGGGACCCCCAAAACCAAATTCACAAACTCATCAGCACTCCTAGGTGTACACCTCCAACCCAAAGCCTCCCTGATCACCCACCAACAAAAATGTGCAACAGGGCAACAAAATAAAAGATGACTCATCGTTTCCGCTTCGCCACACATTTTACAACCAATATTACCCGGCCACCCTTTTTTAGCTAATTCCACCGTCGCCTGTATCCGACCACGCACACACATCCAGCAGAAATTTTTAATTTTCAAAGGTAAGCAAGCCTTCCACATTTCCATCATCCCCACATCCTTCACACCAGAAAACAACATCATATTGTAAATGGATTTGGAGCTAAAATCACCTTTTGGCGATAGTGCCCAACTGACACTGTCCGCCCTGTTCTCCAAAACCACACCTTCTAACCTTCCCATCATCTCCGACCACTCACCGTCCTCTACCGCCCCAAACGATCGACGGAAAGTCAGTCTACACTCCCCCTCTCTCAACACCTCCCCCACTGTCCAATTTTGTTGCTCGTTACACATAAAAAGACTAGGGAAACTATTTTTAAGAGGCACCTCGCCAAGCCACACATCGTTCCAAAAATCAGTTTTTTCACCATTTCCAATTATGTACTTAAGCCCTTTCTGCACCCAATGTTTAATCGCATGAAGACCCTTCCAAAATTGCGAAGCACCACCGGTATCGGATTTGAAGAAACTACCGTTCTCCCTGCAATATTTTTTCCTAAGTAGCCGGCAACTCATATCCGAATCCCCTCTTTCAATCCTAAAAATCCACTTAGACAGTAAAGCGATATTTCTCGTTTTGCTATCCATAAAACCCATACCTCCAAACTCCTTAGGCCTACACAAAGATTCCCACTTCACCATATGATACTTTCTCTCCTCACCTTTGTCTTCCCAGAAGAACCTCGCCATCGCCATATTAATTTTATGATGATTACCGTCAGACAATTTATAAAAGGACATGATATGCATCGGAACGTTACTTAAACATGAATCTATCCTAATTTTTCTACCTCCTGATGACAGCTGGGATCCTTCCCACAAATCCAATTTTTTAACGATCATTTCAGGTACAAATTCCATATCAGAAGCAAACAGAGTATCCGGTGAGATTGGCATTCCCAAATATTTCATAGGTATCTTACCCACCTCACAGTTAAAAAGATTCGCCACCCTCTTCTGTTCTACCTCATCTACCCCAAAAACCACCACTTCGCTTTTCTGATAATTGATTCTAAGGCCTGACATTGCCTCGAAACAATAGAGAAGAAATTTCATTGTCACAATTGACTTTTCAGAGTTTTCCAAAAATAAGACCGTATCATCCGCATATTGTAAATGTGTCAAACCCCCCTCAACTAAATGTGGCACCAATCCCACCAAGTGGCCTTTTAGTTTGGCCTTTTTAATCATCGAACCCAGCGAGTTCGCAATCGCATTGAACAACAAAGGAGAGAGGGGATCTCCCTGGCGCAAGCCTTTGTGAGTTCGAAAGAAAACTCCATTCTCCCCATTAATATTTATACACACTCTACCAGACTCAACTGCTAACGCTATCCATTCAACCCACGTGGAATGGAAACCTTTCCTCGTCAAAACATCCCTAAGAAAAGACCAATGCACCTTATCATAAGCTTTCTCAAAATCCAGTTTTAAAATAATCCCCTGCTCATGATTACGTTTAAGTTCATGCATGACCTCATGAAGCACCACCACCCCCTCAAAAATAGATCTCCCAGGAATAAAAGCTGTTTGTGCTTCATCAATTATAATCCCTGCTACCGAAGTCAACCTTAGAGTCAGTACTTTTGTAATCAGCTTGAAAACCACATTAAGCAAACAAATAGGTCTGTATTGTTTTATGTTAGTTGCATTCCTGACTTTGGGTAACAAAGTAATAACCCCATAATTTAGACGTTCAAGATTCAGTTTCCCCGCAGAAAGATCATTAAGCATTTCAAGTACTTCAGGTTTCAAAATTTCCCAAAATTCTTTGAAAAATTGCACCGAAAAGCCATCAGGCCCCGGCGCCGTATTTAACTTTGTTGTTTTCAAAGCAATATCCAACTCCTCACTCGAGAAAGGTTTCACCAAATCAGCCCTCTGAACTTCGGAAAGGCGCCCCTCTTCCAACCAAAAATCTCTATGCAACCTCACTGAAGGTTTACGTTCTAACCCAAAAAGCATCCTATAGTATTCAGTAATAAAAAAATTCAGCTCAGCACTTTCTGAAATTATCCTACCATCATCGACTAACGTACCAATAGTCATGCGCCTCTTTCTACCATTCGCTACACTATGGAAAAACGCCGTATTCCTATCACCCTGCAATAACCACTGTTCCCCCCCTCTTCTCTGCCAATACAGTTCTTCAACTGCCGTAGCACGAGATAATTGCTCTTCAAGCAAATACCTCTGCCGCCAATCGTCCTCACCCAACAGACCCTGGTCCCCCAAATCATCCAGGTCTGCAATTGATTGAATTAAATTTACTTTCATCCTTCGAAAATCTCCTCTAAAATTAGCCCCCCAACCCTTCATAAATCGTCGCAACTCTCCTTGCTGCACTTTCCAGTAATCCAAAATATGAGCCTGCCTTCTAACAGGCCATTTTTCTTTCACACTCTTTTTAAACTCTCCATCCAAAAACCAAGCAGGCTCCATTCTAAAAGGTCTTGGCGGCAAAGCCTGCTGGTTGCCCAAATCAACCACTAGCGGCGAATGATCAGAGCCCACCCGAATAAGAGTATGCACCACCACCAAAGGGAAAAGCTGTTCCCATCCCACGGAAACCAAAACCCTATCCAACACCTCCATAGTGGGATCAATTTGGTTATTAGACCAAGTAAACTCCCCCCCCCCCCCCCCAACCTATCTAACTCACGGAGTTGCATGAGCCCAATAGCCACATTAAATTTGAGCATGAGCGTTCGGTTCACCGCCCCTTTTGATTTTTCTGATGCAAAACGAATCAAATTGAAATCACCACCCATAATGATCGGGAGATTCGACCTCAAAACGACATCCGTAATCTCTGCCAAAAAATCATCCTTACGCTCAGCCAACACTGGCCCATAAACGTTAAAAATTTCCCACATTCTACCACTATTCTTTTCCTTAAGCACCATGCTAACAAAAAACTCCCCTTGCCCCTGAGACACACACTCGTAAACATCTTCTCTAACCGCAATAAGGATCCCACCCGAATGACCCACCGCAGGTTTTATATTCCAAATATACCCAAAATTACCGGCAAAGGATCTCATGAGATTTTTAGAAATTTTAGCTTTGATAGTTTCCTGTATGCACAGAATCTGCACCCTATGTTTCAACACAATATCTCTAATATCACCCCTGCGACCCACTCCACCCAGACATCTAGCATTTAAAAAAAGAATCGTCATCTAGATCGTTTTTTCCTCCCCGACCCCTTCTTTCGTTTAGCACCACTATTATTCTTACCCTTCCCTGAATTCCTCACCGCCCTCTCATTCTTACTAACCAAATCATCTTCATCCAACTCCCTATCTAACTGTTCCTCCATACCTCTCAAAGGTGAAGTTGGAGTATCAATCCCACCCTCTTTACTCACACCATTCCCCTGCTGAGTCACCTCCTCTCCCTTGTCTCCCCCAATTTGCACAGGTTCAGCCGTCGCTGCACCTTTAGCACCCTCCCTCGCTGCCGCTAAAACTGCCTCCGCCATCTCTTTTGCCTTAAAGACATTCAACTGTATATTAATTTCGGCCTCTGTTTCCCCCAAAACTACATCACAGTCTTTAGCAAGCATACCCAACTCATCATTCGGAATAGAATCTAAAACATGGAAGGCTGAAAGTTTACCTGCAAAATCATTTTTGTCACAAGCCCTTTGCTTAGCTTTCTGTTGCATTGTAACCCCATCCTTGTTTTTCAACAATCTGCTGCTGTATCTAGTTGCCTTCACTGGTTCCTTGGTCACCTTTCCCTTTGGCTGTTCTCTGTCATTTTCATCTTGCTTCCGGCTTACTGCCTTCTTGTTCTGCACCGTAAACCATTTACCCCCTTCATCCTCAGTTTCTTCTCTGTTTTCCACAACCCCTTGTGACAGCTCCTCTCTGCCCTCGTCAGCAATTTCATTTACCTCTGTCAACATAATTTGACCACCCTCTTGTGTAAGCTGACTATCATCATCGCCAAACTCCACCGACCCACCTCCTTGCTGCGACTGTTTGTTCACCTGTTCCTCCACAACTGAGATAAGCTGCTTTTCTGAAGATATAGCACAGCCCTGACCAAATTGGAGCGCTTTGTCCCACCCAGGAGGATTATCGTAAGAATCATCATCTTTGCTATCATCATCTAGCTCCTTGCTGTTATTATTACTGTTAGAACCTCCTTCGTTCTGGTCAGCCTCTTTCTTTTCCTCCTCATCCTTTTTCTTATCTTGATCATCCCCTCCATCCGGATCCTCAGGAGCAACATTGTTAGACTCCTCCAGTCCTTCCACCTCCCAATCCAGCCTGAAAGCCCTCCCATTTAGGTAGACTTCGTTAGATCCTGGCACCTGCTTCTTGTCATTACACGCTAAGAACAATCGCACTGGCTTAGCACCTGGCAGAGATTTGTCATCAACCTTCAGAGTTTCCCCAACAAGAAACCCCAATTCCCACACTGCATCTTCTGTCCGAGCCCAATCTGGAAGCCCTGACAATCTTGTCCAAACGTCTTCCAAGACCCCAAAAGCTTCAAATTCCCTCTGTGACTCTCTGACTTTTGCATGGACTGAATTATCCGAGGTGAAGGTGAAACCATTGATAAACTTGGTGAGCTCCCTTCTACTGGCTACATTTGGAAATTCAATCAGAAACGTGTCCTTCTCCACCTCCTTCGCCCTCCATAGCCATTCATCCTCCACACCAGCAAATAGCAAATTTAGTTCTTCTAACACTAGCTCCAAAGAACAGATACCAGATTCTACATTCATCACTCCGGTTACCGTAGATGGCTTACACACATTATCAGGAACTGGTAATCTCATGCTATAGAACATTCTCCCACCTGCCCCAGCGCCACATATTTTCAGAGTTGGTTTCTTTATCGCCGTGCAACTTGCAGAAAGATGGCCTGAAAAACCACAATTGTAGCAGACTGGCAACGAAGTGCAATCTCTCTGGATATGCCCCCTCATAGTACACCTATGACAGTAAAGATGGAGATTCGCAGTCGAAGAACCAGCACCAGTATTCAACACATGTTTTTCCCTAACCAGTTGATCCCTCAACATCTTCTCTTCAAGCATCGCATCTGTATCACCCAGCTTCTCATTGCTCTGCCCAAATCCCCCTAATTTGTTCTGCCCTAGCAAACCTTCAGCTCGCTGTTCATTCGAACCACCACAGAAATTATTCCCCTGCGCACCCGCTCCCCTACCACCATTCTGAAGACCACCACCACGACCATGGAAACCACCAGAGTTTGCACCACCACCTCCATTACCACCAGTACCGCCGCCATTATAACCACCAGAGTTTGCACCACCACCTCCATTACCACCAGTACCGCCACCATGATAACCCCCAGAGTTTGCACCACCACCTCCATTGCCACCACCACCACCGCCATGATAACCACCAGAATTTGCACCACCACCTCCATTACCACCACTACCGCCACCATAATAACCACCAGAGTTACCACTTCCACCACTACCGCCCCCACCACCTCCATGAAATCCACCAGCAAACCTGATCCGCAACCTGAAATGATTCGTGAAATCCTTTGTTTTTAGGTATTGGTTGCTCCCAAATTACTGATATTTTTTTTAAAACAAAGAAGTTCCTTACATTCACCGGTTCACGTTACAATACCTCAAACCAATGCAACAGGTTACTGCAGTAACAACAACACTTTCGCAGTCCTACTAGTTCAATTTACAAGATTAACTCATGTTTATCGCACATCCAGCATGTTGAAGGTCCTCTATAAGGAGACAACATTCAACATCATCTACAGGCGCGGTGACCGTAGACATGTTTAATCCAAGATCCATGTTGCCTCGTAAAGATCATCTTTACTGTTGAATACAGGGGCATCATCTCTTCAACATAGTCAACAATCAGAACAATCAATTCTCCAGCGTTTCTGTTAACATTACATGTGATCTCATAATGTCTACTTAAGCACCGTTCCTTGGGAGAACAAGGATCTTGGGCATTGCAACTTCTAAAGAAAATGATACCACTGTCCTACTGTAAAGAAACAAATTACTCGCCAAGAAGTCAAGAACCCATATATGAAGAAAATATATGGCATACAGAACATCAGCCAACTCAGAAGGCCATTCGTTTTGCGCATGAAGGATAAACAAGATGAATTAGCTATCAAACATCTGGAACACAGCCATATCTCTTCCATTTATAATGGGTACAGATAGCATACAGAAATCTATGTTGATGCTATGAGTAAAATATCTTATCCAGAAGTAAGGAAATTTTGTGAAACCAATCTGGATGTTATAATAAACAAAACAATTGCAAAGATCACTATAGCCTCGCACGCTATGACCAAACATACGGAAACCTTCATCTCACTACATGTAAATTTCCATCTAACGACCTGGGATGTCCACTGATGTACACTCTCTTTTTTGTTCTTTCGGCCCTCCCTCCTGGAATTGGCTATATGTAACTCCGAATCTCTCACCTTTGCAATGAAATGAAATGCAAAATCTTTTTGCATTTACTCGAGAAAAAAATTTGACACCTACCATTATGTCCACTGTAGGCCAACAATGTGCAACATATAACCAACTATGCCTCACCGTTTTATGGAGCTACTGAAGAAATAAAAGCTCTATGACTTTCATACATTCATGCAGATCATATGCTATCAGACTATCAGTTCCCTGAAGTTAAATCAAGATTTCATTCTACATGTATACACTTCAGTAGCACTACTTGCTAAGGAGAACTGCAGTAACAGCATCACTTGACATGTATTACAAATTAAATTCACAAGATTAATAAATACATATCAGCAGGTAGCATCCAGAAAACATCATCATATCATATCATATCTTGGGCAACAGAAACCAATAGGCTACTAAATTCACACGTAGTTCTAGACATGCCATCGTCATGTACTCATCAATGGTCACTCTTTTGGAGATGAATCTAGATACTGGATCAAAGCTAGGAGAGCAAACATAATTTTTAAGACTAAGCTACGGTGATCTTTCAAGCAACCTGAATAACAGAGCACATGGTGGTTGTTGGTGCTGCAAGAAACAGGAAGTTCATTAGAAGATAACCACTGCCCACTTACACATGACAACAAACGGGGAAGTTAAAAACAATGCAAGGAAAAAATTACCCTTTCCACCAAACCACCTACTAAATAGTGGCATAATTCATCATACGATCCCTCGCGCCTCCAAGTTGGTCATATTTCTTGCTGATGGGTGTGGCCTCCTACCCTTAAGCAAATTCAACCACACGTTGTCAATGCACCACATCACATAGATTTTTCAGTGTGGTCACAGAAGTAGATAACACGATAGCATACAATCTACTAATCATACTTAGGTATGACATTTTTAGTGTAGATAATATTTAAAACTCAAGCAGATATACTACTCCCTCCGGTTCAAAAAATGTGTCGGGAGTGGTAGGTAAAAGTTGTACTGTACAGGTCAATTCTAGCGACACATTTTTCGGGCCTGAGGTAGTATCATAAATTGAAATATAAATATTACTTTGATCTAGTTAAACTTAAACATTCAATAATGGTTTGTTCCACTAATCAATATATTATTACTTAAGACCTGTTCCCAAATCACTAAAGGAAGTATAGATAAATACATACATACAGACATACATACCTAATGGATAATAGAAACTCATGTATGGAACCAAAGCATAGAAATCTGCTGTCTTCCATATCTTCTTCCACTCTAGTGACTTGAGACTAATCTCGTAGATGCCGAGATCTGTCGTCACGTAAATGATATCAGTGCCCTCCACAGATCCTATAAGCCTAAAATCTTTTTTCTTGGGCTTTTGAATGGGAGAAATTCGTGGAGATCAATAACTCTGCATGCAACCCATGACGCAACTCCATTTGACCCCATCTGCCTTGACCATAGGTAGAGGGTAAACATTTTCACGCGTGCAAACCCCAAACAGCCATCCTCCATGGCCATGAGGATAGTGTCACCATCGGTGCTAATCTCTGAATGTGGCGCATCAATCAGCGATAAACAATTAGAGCCCAAGTCGTATTTGAGAATTCCCTTGAGAATTGCTATATCATCATTGTCGCCGTCGTTGATGCATGTAAAATGCATACATGAACTTTGCACTTTAATTGCTTATATTCCAATCATATTTGCATCATATAAGGGTTATATCAATGTTTTATCATGATTTTGGGAATACTTCATAGTTTTCCCATTTATTTGGAATTAACCCTGCACAGGCAGAAAACCCTAGTTTTGTATTTTAATGTTTCAGGGACCCAAACGTCAACGAAATCACCTGGAAATTTACGGGCGTCAATATTTGGAAGGAAGAAGGACTACGGAAAAAGGAAGCAAGCAAACGGAGGCCCGAGGGCCAAACGAGCATGGCCCACGCGGCCACAGACCAGGCCACATGGGACCCACCCGTTCGGGCCTCGTGGCTCCGTTGCCGTCGATCTTCGCTCCACCGCCTTCGTCTTGACCTAAAAACGACTATAAAAAAGGTCCCCCGACGTTCTCTGGAAGGAGCGCCGCACAAACACAGAAACACCGAAACGGAGATCAGGAGCTACAGATTGGAGGGGGAAAACTCCGGCGGGGCGCTGCCGGCGTGGTCTCCATCTTCTCCATCGACTTCTCCACCGTCTCCATGATGAAGAGGGAGTAGTCCACCTCTGGACTATGGGTTTGTGGAAGTAACTTATGTATCTCTCCTCTCTTGAGCTTCACTAATTAGCACCGTATGAGCTGCTGAACATGATTACGGTCACCGTTGTAATACCTTTGTGGTGGATCTTTATGAGTTAATATATGTTTGAGATTGCAATGTTTGTTTCAGTTATGAGTATAGATGCATATTATGTACCCCGTTCTTGTCTACTTGTTTTGATCAAGCATGTTTATGAGAGCGTGTGTGGGGGAACGTGTGCATTAGTTGGAGTAACGGGAGTGGTGAGTGCGGTAAGCTGACAACTTAATATCGCGATCCACTTGGGTGTTTACCTTACTTTGTTACCTCACTAGGGATAAACTAAAATACCATGCTACCGGGGATGTGGGCGTGACCATTGCCACTACTCCATGACTAGATCTAGCATGTTCTTATTTTCACTTCATGTCATGATACTTAATGCTATACTCTGAGTTATCTTAATTACTGAGGTGTTATGATTTAGTTCGCATCTTGGTGGAGTATAAGAGAGGTTAATAACCAAAAGATCTCTATGTTAGGACGTGATGCCCATATATCTAAGTAACTTGTTATCAAACCCTGTGTTGCAATCTCATATGTTAACTTTGTGTGTTCCATTGTCTACTACTTTATAAAGAGAGAGTGCATTTGTGAAACCATGAACCCCAGTCCATTTTTAATCATAAGAAACACCTTTCCAACACCATATACCACTTTTCTATTTTCATCCATCATTAAATCCGAAAATACAAAAATACTTTTCATCTTGCATACATCATTTAAAAACCCAAAAATATCATTTATCATTGCATCCACCACCATTGCATATTTATTTCTTGTTTGCATTGCATAACTATCCTGATATCATTCTTACACCTTGTGCTTGACAACCACAGGTGAGGTTGAGGACCAAAACATTTAACCTTGTTTTGTAGGTAACCAAAAGAAGGATAAGAAGATAAATCTACCACTGCAGATTCCCCGAGAGTTCGATATTAAACCCTCGAGTCACCCCTCGTGGGGAAAACTGTCTTCCACTTACTATACACTCTGCACTTGGAGTCTCAACCTAATCCCGTTTATTTGTGCAGGCATCAAGACTTGCTCATCGGGTATCAAGACGTTTTCTGGCGCCGTTGCCGGGGAATCGTAGCTGAGAGATTTATCCAAGGGTGTGCATCATCGCATTCATCTCACAACAAAGTCAACGTCACCAACTTGTGCTAACACCTAAGCTTGGGGAGGTTGCACCTACGTGATGCATGTAAAATGCATACATGAACTTTGCACTTTAATTGCTTATATTCCTATCATATTTGCATCATATAAGGGTTATATCAATGTTTTATCATGATTTTGGGAATACTTCATAGTTTTCCCATTTATTTGGAATTAACCCTGCACAGGCAGAAAACCCTAGTTTTGTATTTTAATGTTTCAGGGACCCAAACGTCAACGAAATCACCTGGAAATTTACGGGCGTCAATATTTGGAAGGAAGAAGGACTACGGAAAAAGGAAGCAAGCAAACGGAGGCCCGAGGGCCAAACGAGCATGGCCCACGCGGCCACAGTACCAGGCCACGTGGGACCCACCCGTTCGGGCCTCGTGGCTCCGTTGCCGTCGATCTTTGCTCCACCGCCTTCGTCTTGACCTAAAAACGCCTATAAAAAAGGTCCCCCGACGTTCTCTGGAAGGAGCGCCGCACAAACACAGAAACACCGAAACGGAGATCAGGAGCTGCAGATTGGAGGGGGAAAACTCCGGCGGGGCGCTGTCGGCGTGGTGTCCATCTTCTCCATCGACTTCTCCACCGTCTCCATGATGAAGAGGGAGTAGTCCACCTCTGGACTATGGGTTTGTGGAAGTAACTTATGTATCTCTCCTCTCTTGAGCTTCACTAATTAGCACCGTATGAGCTGCTGAACATGATTACGGTCACCGTTGTAATACCTTTGTGGTGGATCTTTATGAGTTAATATATGTTTGAGATTGCAATGTTTGTTTCAGTTATGAGTATAGATGCATATTATGTACCCCGTTCTTGTCTACTTGTTTTGATCAAGCATGTTTATGAGAGCGTGTGTGGGGGAACGTGTGCATTAGTTGAAGTAACGGGGAGTGGTGAGTGCGGTAAGCTGACAACTTAATATCGCGATCCACTTGGGTGTTTACCTTACTTTGTTACCTCACTAGGGATAAACTAAAATACCATGCTACCGGGGATGTGGGCGTGACCATTGCCACTACTCCATGACTAGATCTAGCATGTTCTTATTTTCACTTCATGTCATGATACTTAATGCTATACTCTGAGTTATCTTAATTACTGAGGTGTTATGATTTAGTTCGCATCTTGGTGGAGTATAAGAGAGGTTAATAACCAAAAGATCTCGATGTTAGGACGTGATGCCCATATATCTAAGTAACTTGTTATTAAACCCTGTGTTGCAATCTCATATGTTAACCTTGTGTGTTCCATTGTCTACCACTTTATAAAGAGAGAGTGCATTTGTGAAACCATGAACCCCAGTCCATTTTTAATCATAAGAAACACCTTTCCAACACCATATACCACTTTTCTATTTTCAGCCATCATTAAATCCGAAAATACAAAAATACTTTTCATCTTGCATACATCATTTTAAAACCCAAACATATCATTTATCATTGCATCCACCACCATTGCATATTTATTTCTTGTTTGCATTGCATAACTATCCTGATATCATTCTTACACCTTGTGCTTGACAACCACAGGTGAGGTTGAGGACCAAAACATTTAACCTTGTTTTGTAGGTAACCAAAAGAAGGATAAGAAGATAAATCTACCATTGCAGATTCCCCAAGAGTTCGATCTTAAACCCTCGAGTCACCCCTCGTGGGGAAAACTGTCTTCCACTTACTACACACTCTGCACTTGGAGTCTCAACCTAATCCCTTTTATTTGTGCAGGCATCAAGACTTGCTCATTGGGTATCCATCTTTACTTACAAAGCAATTTATTTGTTTTGTTAGTGTCATTGCATATCATATCATATTTATTTCTGTTTTGCATAAAAAATTAAAAATACCAAAAAAACTTGCTAAAATGGGAGAAAGAACTAAGCTGTGTGACTACACAAACACTCCTAATGATCAATTTATCACGAGAGCTATTGCCACACCTAAGATAAATGCTGAGAGTTATGAAGTAAGTCCTAGTTTGTTGAACTTGATAACTAGGGAACAATTTGGTGGTAGTGCTATGGAGGATGCCTCTATGCATCTTCATGATTTTGTTGAAATATGTGACATGCAAAAGTTTAAAAATGTGGAAAGTGATATCCTAAAACTGAAGTTATTTCCTTTTTCACTTAGAGGAAAAGCTAAAGAGTGGTTGCATTCCTTGCCATCTGGTAGTATTAATTCTTGGGATGATCTAAAAGAAGATTTCATTAAGAAATATTATCCCCCTGTTAAAAATTTGCAAAATAGAAACAACATCCTTTCTTTTAGGCAAAATGAAAATGAACATGTTGCTATGGCTTGGGATAGGATAAAACTTATGTTTAGAACTTGTCCCTCACATGGAGTTAATGAATGGACCATATTACACTCTTTCTACAATGGTTTAAACTACATGTCTAGAAACATACTTGATTTGCTGCTGGAGGTGCTTTTATGAGTAAGACTATAGTAGAAGCTAAAATTATATTGGAAAGCATTTTACAAAACTATAGTCAATGGCATACTGATAGGGCACCTAATCCTTCTAAGAAAGTGAACTCTATTGAAGAAACTAATGATTTGTCATCTAAAATGGATACTATTCTTACTTTGCTTAATAAACCTAGTGTTGAAAATGTTCCTTTGCAAGAACTAGTTGGTAACAATTCTGAAAATATTGATGTCAACTTCATTAGGAACTATGGTAATAATGGGTATGATAACAACAATTATAACTCTTATAATAAACCCCCATATGTGCCAAATAAATATGCTTCTAGTGGTAATGTTTCTAGTGACTTGGAAAACACCATTAGATCTTTTATATCTACCCAAAAAGAGCTTAATAAGGAATTTATCTCTAAGTTTGAAAAACAAGATGCTTTGTTTGAAAGGGTAGATCAGCTTACTAAGGAAGTCTCATCATTAAAGAGCATCATTACAGCCCAAAAACATGAGGAAACAATAAAATATTGCCAAGAGGTTATCAATAAGTCTTGGGAACACATTCATGAGCAAGAGAGAGTTGCTAAAGAATCTATTGGGGTAATGAAAGAGGTTGAAGTTGAGGAAGTTAAAATGCTTAATGAAGTCAAGGATCCTTTGCTTGACTTAGAAAATTGTAGCTTGCATGAATTAATATCTATCTTACAAAAATTTGCAAGTGATCCTTCCATCAACACTAACCAAGCAGGTTTTGGTTCTTATATTGCTAATCATGTCTTGAAAGAAAAGATTGCTAGGTACAACCAAGAGGCTATGATACCACCTAAGCTTGGGGATATGTGGATACCTAAGGTACTAGTAACTATTGGAAAAGAGACACACCATGCCATACTTGATCTAGGATCTAGTGTCTCTGTTTTATCTAAAGAACCATATGAAGTGCTTGAATTGAAAAATCTTGAAAAATGCTCAATTGAACTAGCACTTGCTGATGACTCTATTAAACATGCTTTGGGAAAAGTAAGTGATGTTATGGTAGAGTTACATATGACTTTTGTGCCTGTGGATTTTCTAATCATGGATATGGGGAATAAAACCTCTAGTCCTATTATTCTTGGAAGACCTTTTCTTCGTACCACAGGTGCTATCATTGATTCAAAGGAAGGGAATGTAACAGTGTTCAACATCTGAAATGATTTCGGATTACAACGCAGCGGGAGCAACTGGACACATAACACTAAGGTCGAACCCCACCCCGTTTCTAATCATTTTGAAGTAACAGATGAGAAGTAAAACCTTTAACTCAAATCGAGGTAAGATTGCTCCGAGATTAGAGGGTAACCAGATAAGGAGTAAAAAGAATCCTAAGATGGTTTTCACAACTCATTTTTAGGTTAAAATATTTTCACAAACACTAGACTCAACATCGACCAGTAGAAGGGTTTCCTACAGGCAGTACGGCTCTGATACCAACTTGTAGCGCCCCGACCCGACTGTTATACAGTGATGCTGTGTGTCACCGGTTAAGCGATACAACCGGAGGTTACGGGTTTACCAATCCCCGGCCAAAACCTTTGGCAGGCGTTGCTCGGAATGGATCATCGGCAACGCAACACCCCGATTGATGCCTTAACACAGGAACAACCCTCAAGGTATAATAGAGAGATCAAGACTTTTGGAACAACTGGCACATCACAGACTCTACGACACAAATCATTATAGTTCAACTCTTATAATAGAGAAAGATAGCAAACGACATCCAGAGGTCACAGACCCAACATTACATCAAGCGGAAGCAAATTAGGTTGTTCTAAACAACAAGATCCAGCATATGGCCTAAGAGGCCTACAGATAAACATCACAGCGCCAGGTGATCCGGGATGTCCCAAGCTGCCACCTGGGAACCCCAGACTACTCGTCGACGTCCACAAAGAACCCACCTTCGAGGTCGGTGAAGTCCTCCTCTGAAACAAAACAAACGACGTTGAGTTCGACGAACTCGCAAGATTATATATAGAGCTTTAGCTCGATGAGGCTTTCAAAGTTATATGGTTGTTTTGCATAAAGCTGATTTTATTTATGAAAACATAACTCAAAGGCATCGACTATTCAGAATATTTTCAAAAGAGGTAAGGAGTAACTCTTTCTTTCTTCACCTTACTCATCATAAACCATCATCAACCACTGTACCTGTTCATCAAAGGCACCTCCCCGAATCACCCTCGAGGAAGCTCACCTTCCAATCTTGAGTGGTACCTCTAGTACCAAGTTTTTAATCAGTCCATTAAAGTTATTCTATGATCTTATCGTCCTTTCCCAAGTTGTCCTTAACCGTGGACACGGCTTTTCGAAAAGATTTACCTTGCAGGGGTGTACAATGTTTGCCACGCGTACCGTCCGGCCCATTACCTGCGCATTAGCTCTCTTCCTTGGAAAGCCGGCTGGGTGGGAGCGGTGTCGACTTCTCCCTCGTTAAGGACTTTCCAGGATCATCAGTGGCGGTAGGACTGCCAGGATCACAACACCCCGCCCCACAGCCACTCATTTTCCTAACACCACCATCCTCATCCCAGTTCATACCACCATCATCACGCACGCGCAAATGGAAGCCCGAACTAGAGGACCCTGGCTAGCCCCGCTCGAGTTATTTAGCCTATGAGGGTTCCTGCACTGCGAATGCATAGGCCTCACGCATGGTTGCACGCTCAGTCTTGGTTCGGGAGGTAAAGAACTCGCACCTAGGCGGCGAGAACGAGACAAAGCACCACAACCACAGTGGCCTCTCATCCCCACCTTTAGCATCTTATTACCTGTCACCACAATTCTCCACCATCATCTGCACAACTCATCACCTGTTTCCGACATGAACCATCCATCGTACAGCTAAGCATCTACTAAGCATGGCTAAGCATCAACATAGCATAGTTTAGTATCTCAGGCCAACAATACAAACCTATGGATAATAGGAGGGAAACAGGTATTGACGTCGGAAACTTAATGCAACTATAGGATACTCTAATCCAACAAAATTGACATTTAGAACCGCATGCAATATTATAGTGGAGAAATTATTTGCGGAAACATAGGATAAGATATGCTCAGAGGGGGGATTACGCTTGCCTTGTTGATACGGCTGGTAGTACGGATCGTCACGGGACGGGGGTGTCACTTCCACTCCTTGATCTACCGATGCACAAACAATACCGGAGAGGAACAATCAAAACCACAAATAACACCGGTGCAATGCACAAACACATGATGGCATGACATGTTAATGCACTGAAATTATTATGACAAGTTCTACCCATTTTACATGGGGTGCGATAATTAACTTGTTTAACAAGAGAGAAAATGGCTTCATATTTGTTTTAATGTTTTCCTGTGCTATAGATCATGTAAACATGCATGAAAATGATGCTACTGATTAACGCACATTTTTCTGAGCATTTTAATATAAGGAACACATTTTTCGAAGGTCCCGATAAAAAGCTATTACTTTTATAATTCTCTCTTTTTAAAATTATGTTTTTAATATTACTAGAGGCACCGTAATTCAAATGTGATAAAAAATGCATAATATTTATTTTAAAGGTTTAATCACAATTTTCGGGACATTTTGGTGTATTACACGCATTTTTCGGATACACCGATAAAAATTATGGTTTTTTTTTACTTTTCTTTTTGAAATAACCTTTTGATGATTTATTTAACCACAACATATTATCTATATCACATAGGGGTAGAGGGATGAAAAGAAAATAGAAATTGCAAAATCAGTATGGAAATCCGGAATTTATTCCGGAATTTTCTGGGTTTTGAACCGGGTGAAAAATATTCAATCCGAAAATATTTCCGGTTTGATTCCGGGTGGAGACCGGATAAAAAACGTCGGTTCCAGTAGCTAATTCCCTAACCCGGTCGAGATTTCGGAAGAATCCGGTTTTTGCACCGGGTGCGTCCAACGCGATGCGAGGAGCTACGGCGACGGCGGCAGTACGGCGAGCGGCACGGCGTGGCTACGACGAGCGAGGAGATGGGGGGAGGCCAGCAAGGGCAGAAACTCACCACGGACGCGATGGGGAGGAAGGGGTGGCCGGAGGTGGACCACGGCGGCGGGGAGCACACGGCGGCGCCGCGTCGGGGGCGGGGAAGAATTCGAACGGTGGCGGTGATTGACTGCTTCCGGGCTCGATTCCTCTGGCGGGGACAACGAGCACGGCACGGCGGAGCGCTTGGTGGTCGTGGCTCGGCGCGGGAAGCCCTCAGTCGACGGCGACGAGCACGGCCGCCATGGCCATGGTGCGGAGCTCGCGGGAAGAGGGAAACGGGAGGAGATGGAGCGAGGGCGCGTGGGGATGGGGAGCAGAGGGGGCCCGGCGTGCTTGACTCCCTGCGGTGGGGGCGGAGGGGGCTCGGGCGCGGCCATGGCGAGCTCGAGCTGGTGCGGCTCGGCCGCCCAGCTCGGTCGCTACAGGGGAGGAAGATGACCATCTTGCAGAAAACCCCCTGCACAAATATTTCCATCACAGACTAGTCCTTCACTAATTACAAAGAGGCCCTTGTCTGTTCTTTTTAAAACCAGTAGCTTTTCAAGATGTTGCGATTTAACAATTTGGTGCAAGTGCAAAAATAATATTGTGAACTCTTGGAACTTCCTTGACAAATATGGATGTCCAAGTATTTTTGTTTTGCAACTTTGAGTGTCTTCTTTGTTTGGAGATTTTGTTGAAACAAGTTCAACATTGTGTTCCTCAATGTTGCCAAACCCATTTCGTATGTGTTGTTTAGCAATGTAACAAGGATGCTATGATGCAATGAGGCATGTATGAAGCAAAAGTGAAAATTTTATACAGGTTTTTTTGGGTTTATTCAGCTTTGGGCTGTTACAAATCTACCCCCTTTACAGGAATCTCGTCCCGAGATTCTAAGAGTGCGGAAAGAAGTCGGGATACTCCTCACGAAGACTAGACTCTCGTTCCCAAGTTGCTTCTTCCTCGGAATGGTGAGACCATTGAACTTTGAGGAACTTGGTAGTCTTGTTACGGGTCTTCCTTTCGGCTTCATCCAAGACACGGATAGGATGCTCACGATAAGTGAGGTCTTCTTGTAGATCTAGCTCTCATGATTGACCCCATGGATAGGATCCTTGAAACACCGGCGGAGTTGAGAGACATGAAACACATCATGTACATTTGGGAATTTGACCGGTAACTCCAATTGATAAGTAAGATCTCCTCGCTTGCCAGAACGGTGAAAGGGCCAACATAGCGAGGTGCCAATTTTCCTTTGATACCGAAGCGGCGAACGCCACGAAGGGGAGAGACGCGGAGATAAGCTTTATCACCAATTTCATAGTGAATTTCCTGATGGTGCTTATCATAGTAGCTCTTCTGCCTAGACTGAGCAATCTTCAGATTCTCTCTTATGATTCGAACCTTCTCCTCAGCTTCATTGATCACATCCGGACCAAAGAGTGCCCTCTCTCCGGTCTCGGACCAATTTAGAGGAGTGCGGCATTTTCTTCCATAAAGCCTCGAAGGGAGCCATGCCCAGACTAGCTTGATAGCTATTGTTGTAGGAGAACTCCGCGAAAGGGAGATACTTTTCCCAACCCTTGCCAAAAGAGATTACACATGCCCGAAGCATGTCTTCCAAACTTGGTTCACTCTTTCGGTCTGACCATCAGTTTGAGGATGGTAGGCGGTACTGAAGTTGAGACGGGACCCCATAGCAGTTTGGAAACTCTGCCAAAACTTGGATACAAAGATACTTCCACGGTCCGATATGATCCTCAGAGGGACCCCATGCAATGGAACAATACGAGCCAAATATAAGTCAGCAAGTTGACTTGCCCGTATATCATCACGGACTGGTAGGAAGTGAGCAACCTTGGAAAGACGATCAATGATTACCCAGATTGCATTGTTGCCCTTTTGAGATGGGAAACCCGGTGATGAAGTCCATACCAATTTCATCCCATTTCCACTCGGGACTGCAATAGGGCGAGAGTGCCGGCAGGTCTTTGATGTTCAGCCTTTACCCGTCGACATGTGTCGCATTCAGCAACATACTTGGCAATTTCTCGTTTCATCCGAGTCCACCAGAATGTGGTCGAAGGTCTTGGTACATCTTGGTACTACCGGGATGAATAGAGAGAGGAGATTCATGAGCTTCTTGGAGGATCAGCTCTCAATTTTGTTTCTTTGGCACTACCAAGCGGTCACCAAAATAAACAACTCCGGATTCATTGAGAACATTTGGCCTTCCCGCTAGCAATGTTCTCCTTGATTTTTGAATACCCTTGTCACGGTTTGAGCATCCTTAATCTGGTCTACAAGAGTAGATTTGATCTCCAGATTTGCAAGGTAGCCGGAGGGAACCATTTCTAAGTTCAAACGAGAGAACTCTTCATGAAGGGCAGGTTGGGCCTTTTCAATCATCAGATTGTTGCAATAGGACTTCCGACTTAGCGCGTCAGCCACGACGTTTGCTTTGCCGGGTTGATAGTTCAGACTCACATCATAGTCCTTGATTAACTCCAACCAACGCCTTTGCCTGAGATTTAAATCCGGCTGGGTGAAGAGGTACTTCAGACTCTTGTGATCCGAGAAGATCTCGCAACGGTTACCAAACAGGTATGGTCTCCATTGCTTCAAAGCATAGACCAGCGGCAAGTTCTAGATCATGAGTGGGTAGTTGAGCTCATGCGGCTTAAGTTGGCGAGAGCATATGCCACCACATGGCCATCTTGCATTAGCACACAGCCCAACCTTGTAGAGAGGCGTCACAGAAGACGACGAAATCCTTGCTGTGTCCGGCAGGACAAGCACAGGAGCGGACGTGAGTTTGGCTTTCAGTGTTTTGAAGCTCTCTTCAGCTTCGGCCGTCCAAACTTTTTATCCTTCTTGAGAAGGTCAGTCAGGGCCTTGGCTATCTTGGAGAAACCTTCGATGAATCGGCGGTAGTAACCGCCAATCCGAGAAAGCTGGATGTCCTTGACTGACATTGGAGTTTTCCAATCCAGAATGGACTGAATCTTGTCGGGAATGCCACACCATTAGCGGATATCACATGACCAAGGAAACAAGATTATCCAACCAAAACTCACACTTGGAGAACTTGGCATAGAGGCGGTGTTCTCGAAGTCGTGTCAGAACCAAACGAAGATGTTCTCATGCTCTTCATCGGTTTTGGAATAGATAGGATGTCATCAATGTAAATGACGACAAACTTGTCAAGATAATCCATGAAGATGGAGTTCATGAGCCTCATGAAAGTAGCTGGGCATTTGTGAGACCAAAGGACATGACGGTATACTCATATGAGCCATACGAGTAACAAATGCCGTCTTTGGAATATCCTCCTTTCTGATTTTTATCTGATGGTAGCCTGACCTCAGATCCATCTTGGAGAATACCGTTGCACCAGCTAACTGATCCAACAGATCATTGATGCGAGGAATAGGATACTTGTTCTTGATTGTCACCGCATTCAACGGTCGATAGTCAGAGACTAGACGAGGCACGGTAGAATCCCTCTTCTTGACAAAGAGTACCGGACAACCCCAGGTGAACTGCTAGGCTGGATGAAATCCTTGCTAACAGCTGATCAATTTGCTCTTTCAACAGAGCCAACTCTTCCACCGGCATACGGTAGGGCTTCTTGGAAATTGGAGCGGTACCGGGAAGTAGATCTATGACAAACTCCACACTTCGGTCAGGAGGCATGCCAGGCAATTCCGGGAACACATCCGGGAAGTCACACACCACGTGTATGTCCTGGATTTCAGGAGGGATTCGCCTTCCATAAAGCAAAGGAGATCTCAGGTGAGTTGGGTATGATGGAGGACGGAGAGTCTTGACAATGCAGACCAATACTTCACACTGTCACCGGAAGAATTGGTCACGGTGACGGTCTTGGCAGCACAGTCGAGATTAGCCTGGTATTTGGCTAGCCAGTTCATGCCCAGTATGACATCAATGCCACTTGACCTCAGAGCTACCAAGCGAAAGGAAAAGAGTAGTAACCGATAGTAATCTGACTCAGGAGTAACCCATCGGTTTGCCATTTGGAGCCAGGAGTGGCAATCACCAAGGGACAGCTCATTTCTCAAACGGTATTTTGTGGTCTTTTGCAAAAGCTATGGATATGAATGAATGCGATGCTCCAGAATCAAACAAAACTGTAGCTGTTGTTGTTGATTCGTAACTCACCCATGAGAACGCCGGGGTCCTCTTCAGCTTCTTCAGCAGAGATGTGGTTCAGGCGACCACGCACAATAGGTCCAGCCTTGCCAGTGGAGTGGCAGGGGCTCGTGCAGGAGTTATCGCGAGAGGTGCCTTCTGGGGGCACTCCCTGGAGTAGTGGCCAGCCTGGCCACAGGTGTAGCAAGTGAGTCCAGGTGGAGCAGGTAGCATAGGACGGTACCCACTTCCTACCCAAGTGTCGAAGTAGTGGGGCGCGGAGGAGGTGGCCTGTATCCCGCGGCTCGGCATGAATGGAGCACGAGGTACAGCGCTGTAGGGAACAAACACCCTGCGCTTCTTGCTCTCAGAACCCGAGGAACTCTGGTGGTCCCCGTGTGCGGGCCTCTTGGAAGCTCAAGTTCCTTTCTTCCTTGCTCAAGAGTAAAGCCTGGTTGAACAGCTCCTGATAGGTCTGGAACCTGAAGGGCAACAACTCATAGCGGAGCTGCGGGAAGACCCTTGCGGAACAGCTCTTGCTTGTCAGCATCATTGGTCACGTCCCTTGGGGCGTAACGAGAGAGATGGTTGAACTCAACCATAAGTGCGGAGGTCCATCCGTCCCTGTTGCAAATCCAGGAACTCCCTCCTCTTCAAGTCCATGATCGGCTGGGGAATGTACTCCGCACGGAAGGCAGTGCGAAATCAGCCCAGTGAAGACATGGTTGGCTGGAAACAAGCCACATGGCTTTCCCACCAACAGCCAGCAGCACCAACCAAGAGTAGGTGGCAAAGTTGACTTGCTCAGCCACTGGGACATGCAGCGCGGAGAACTTGCGCTCCAAAGCACGAAGCCAATCATCAGCTTCCAGTGGCTCCTTAGCATCAGCAAAGGTGGGTGGCTGCGAGCGCAGGAACTCAGTGAGAGTGTTGCACTCGTTCCTCCGTGCATTCTGCTGCACCAACTGCTCAAGCAAGCGCTCATTGCGCCCACGGTTCTCCTCAATGGCCATCAAGACCTCAGCCATCGAGGGTGGTGGCGGCAGATCATCCTCTCATCATTGTGGTTACCGCGACCACCACGGCCTCCGCCTCCTCGAGCCATTCTGGAGATTTGACAATGACACAGTTAGTATCTTTCTCCGAATGGTCGAACAATAGCATTAGCGTCTACACAAGTACACAGACTAGGGACGATAATACTTTGCGAGAAGGAAAATCAACAAGATAGAACTTGGGTCAAAGATCAGCATCATGTGCTACTAGTGAGAGTTAAGAAATCACAACTTAACACACTCTAGTTGCACAATCCGGGACCTTATGTTCAAGTCCTTGGGTTAAAACCCAAAGAAAGGATCAAATGATTGATCGGTAGGGTAACAGTTCAACATCTGATTGATTTGGGATTGCAACGCAGCGGGAGCAACTGGACACATAACACTAAAGGTCGAACCCACCCCGTTTCTAATCATTTTGAAGTAACAGATGAGAAGTAAAACCTTTAACTCAAATCGAGGTAAGATTGCTCCGAGATTAGAGGGTAACCAGATAAGGAGTAAAAAGAATCCTAAGATGGTTTTCACAACTCATTTTTAGGTTAAAAATATTTTCACAAACACTAGACTCAACATCGACCAGTAGAAGGGTTTCCTACAGGCAGTACTGCTCTGATACCAACTTGTGGCGCCCCGACCCGACTGTTATACAGTGATGCTGTGTGTCACCGGTTAAGCGATACAACCGGAGGTTACGGGTTTACCAATCCCCGGCCAAAACCTTTGGCAGGCGTTGCTCGGAATGGATCATCGGCAACGCAACACCCCGATTGATGCCTTAACACAGGCACAACCCTCAATGTATAATAGAGAGATCAAGACTTGTGGAACAACTGGCACATCACAGACTCTACGACACAAATCATATAGTTCAACTCTTATAATAGAGAAAGATAGCAAATGAACCAGAGGTCACAGACCCAACATTACAACAAGCGGAAGCAAATTAGGTTGTTCTAAACAACAAGATCCAAATATGGCCTAAGAGGCCTACAGATAAACATCACAGCGCCAGCTGTTCCGGGATGTCCCAAGCTGCCACCTGGGAACCCCAGACTACTCGTCGACGTCCACAAAGAACCCACCTTCGAGGTCGGTGAAGTCCTCCTCTGAAACAAAACAAACGACGTTGAGTTCGACGAACTCGCAAGATTTATATAGAGCTTTAGCTCGATGAGGCTTTCAAAGTTATGGCTGTTTTGCATAAAGCTGATTTTATTTATGAAAACATAACTCAAGGCATCGACTATTCAGATTTTTCAAAAGGGTAAGGTAACTCTTTCTTTCATCACCTTCTCATCATAACCATCATCAACCACTGTACCTGTTCATCAAAGGCACCTCCCCGAATCACCCTCGAGGAAGCTCACCTTGCAATCTTGAGTGGTACCTTAGTACCCAGTTTTTAATCATTCCGTTAAAGTTATTCTATGATCTTATCGTCCTTTCCCAAGTTGTCCTTAACCGTGGACACGGCTTTTCGAAAAGATTTACCCTGCAGGGGTGTACAATGTTTGCCACGCGTACCGTCCGGCCCATTACCTGCGCATTAGCTCTCTTCCTTGGAAAGCCGGCTGGGTGGGAGCGGTGTCGACTTCTCCCTCGTTAAGGACTTTCCAGGATCATCAGTGGCGGTAGGACTGCCAGGATCACAACCCCGCCCCACGGCCACTCATTTTCCTAACACCACCATCCTCATCCAGTTCATACCACCATCATCACGCACGCGCAAATGGAAGCCCGAACTAGAGGACCCTGGCTAGCCCCGCTCGAGTTATTTAGTCTATGAGGGTTCCTGCACTGCGTTGCATAGGCCTCACGCATGGTTGCACGCTCAGTCTTGGTTCGGGAGGTAAAGAACTCGCACCTAGGCGGCGAGAACGAGACAAAGCACCACAACCACAGTGGCCTCTCATCCCCACTTTAGCATCTTATTACCTGTCACCACAATTCTCCACCATCATCTGCAACTCATCACCTGTTTCCAACATGAACCATCCATCGTACAGCTAGCATCTACTAAGCATGGCTAAGCATCAACATAGCATAGTTAGTACTCAGGCCAACAATACAAACCTATGGATAATAGGAGGGAAACAGGTATTG